>VWZX01011114.1:1509237-1550864 GCA_013399015.1 Galbula dea
CCCTGGCTCGGCTCCGGAGGGGTGTGGGAGGTGGAACAAGGCAGCCAGGGCCTGAGGCAGAAGCAGCAAGAGCTGCTTCCAGGGCTGCCTGGAGCAGCCACTCTGAAGCCCAAGGAGAAAGACTTCAACTGGGAATGTTTTCCTGTTCTGAGGACTGAAGGGAGCAAAGGCTGAAAGGAAACTGCACAGAGGAGCTGGGAGAAGCAAAGGGACAAGTCAGAGCTGGAGTGGGGCAGGGTGGTGGCTCCCAGCCCATCCCTTAACCACATCCACGCAGACTTTGCTCCCCTCTGCCCACCCCCGGCAGTGCAGGGGGAATTTGGTCCTAAGAGGAGATCTCCTCCTCCCTTTGCTGGGGTCCTGGGGACTCTGGCCAGGAAACTGCAGAGTGCCCAGGAGGGCTTAGAGAGGAGGGAAACCAAGGGAGAAGGAAAGCTGTGGCAGTTTGGTCTCTCAAGCCCCCAGCATCCCTCAGGCAGTTCCTCAGTCCTGACAGAGCCAGAAGCAGCAGCCAACCAGCCAGGAGAATCCCTCTGGAGGTGGCTACAGAAACCCAGAGGAGCCAGGACACAGCTCTGGCAGGAGACACCAGAGCAGATGGGACAAGGGATGCCGGGGCAGAGAGACGAACACATACCCACCCCCTAACCTCCCCCCCCTCCCAGCCCCCCCGGGCTGGGCTGCCACCCCCCCAGGGCTCAGATGGCCTCCACGTAGTTGGCCGGCAGCATGCCCGTGTCCCCCGTGCGCTCCACGGTGCCGTACATCCAGCCGTCGTCGATCTGCTGCACGTTGATGATGGTGTCGCCGTCCTGGAAGGAGACCTCGTCCTCATCCGCCGCGTTGTAGTCGTAGACGGCACGGAAACGCTTCTGGGGGAGGGAAGGAGGGGCAGAGGGAGGGGTCAGGGGGGCACAGAGCCTCCTCCCGGGGCCCTGCCCCCAGGCAGGAGGCTCCCGGGGTCAGGAGCCTCACGCCAGAGCCCTGCGGGATGCAGGAGGCTCTCGGCAGGCAGCGAGGCACAAGGATGCTGCTGCCAGCGAGAGCAGAGACCGAGCAGCCAGGGTTACCCCTGACAGCTCCTCTATAGGATCTTACAGGCTGGAGATGACCTCTGAGTCCAGCCCCAGCATGCTACTAACCCATGGCCCTCAGCAACACATCACACAGCTCCTGAACCCCTCCAGGGATGGTGACTCCACCACTGCCCTCAACAGCCTGGGCCAGTGCCTAACCACCCTGCCAGGGGAGAAATTGTTCCTAATGTCCAACCTGAACCTCCCCTGGTGCAGCTTGAGGCTGTTTCCACTTCTCCTATCCCTTGTTCCTTGGAAGAAGAGCCCAAGCCCCACCTGGCTCCAGCCTCCTCTCAGGGAGCTGCAGAGAGTGAGAAGGTCTCTCCTGAGCCTCCTCTTCTCCAGCCTAACCAAGCCCAGCTCCCTCCTCCCCTGCAGAGGGGTGGGCAGCGAGTAGAGCAAACCCTGACCCTCGGGGGGGGACACTGGGGGGGCTCCTGCTGCGGTGGGGAGCCCCTGGGCTGCACTCACCCCTGCTGCAGAAGGAGCAGTGCGCTGCGTGGAGGCTGGGGCTGCTGGCTCCTTGTAGCCGTAGGACTGGGACGGTGCCTGCTGCTGCTGCTGCTGCTGGTAGACTGGGGAGAAGAGAGAGAGAGCTGCATGAACCGGAGCTGGAACGTGATGCACACATGAAACCCCTCCCAAAGAGCCACCTCCTGCCCCAGGGCAGGCTGCAGCCCCTCAGCATACCTGGGGTGCTGGGCTGGAGGTGGGGAGGTGCCTGTTGCTGCTGCTGCTGCTGCTGCTCTGCTGGTCTCCGGCAGTTGCTCTCCTGGGAGTTCCTGGGCTCCAGCTCAGCACCCTCGCTGGGGCTGGGACCCATCCTGCTCCTCTCAAACTCTTCATGGTATTTTATCTAGGGGGGCAGGAGAGGAAGGAGAGGTCAGAGCCACGAGAGGCTGAGCCCAGGGCTGGCAGCAGGTCCTGCAGCCCCTCAGGGCCAGGAGCATCCTTCACCTCATCCCAGCTCATTCCCCTTCCCTAGCAAGGATCCCTAGCAGCCATCCCATAGCCTCCCAGCAGACTTCTTCCCCCACATCTCCCCAGACCATGGAGACATTTGTGGCACAGAAAGGAGGAGCTTTAAGCGTCCTCCGGGTGGGACAGCTGATTTATTTCAGGCGTGGGGGAGATTCAAGCCCCCAGGGAGCAAAAGCACCTTCAGGAAGCCCTCCCCCTGACTGCTGAGCTGGGTGGTGTGCAGCTCCTCAGTCCATGGCCAGCTCCAGGAGCTACTTTGGAGGTACCACCCCAACATCTCCCCCCCAGCTATCTCTTGAACATGATGAGCTGGCCTCAGGGGTTTCCACTGAAGGAGAATCAAAGCAGACACCTCCTAGCACAGCAGCTGCATGAGCCCAAACCTTCCCAGGGCTAACCCAACCCCCCTGGCTGTGGAGGAACAATTAATAGCTACTTGTGTTAATGATGGTGTTGGCATCGGGAAGCACCTGGAGCCCATCTGTCTGCTGGTTAAACAGCTCTTTACTGAAGGGCACTCCACAGGCTCCCTGTGCAGGCAGGAGGCAGAGCCTGCAGCAAGGGGAACACCTATCGCTGACAGGCTGCTCTCCCTGAAGCCTTCTCTTCTCCAGCTCCACAACCCCAACTCTCTCAGCCTGGCCTCCCAGCAGAGAGGTTCCAGCCCTCAGATCATGTCTGTGGCCTCCTCTGGCCCTGCTCCCCCAGCTCCATGTCTCTGCTGAGGACTCCAGAGCTGGCCCCAGCACTGCAGCTGAGGTCTCCCCAGAGCAGAGCAGAGGCAGAATCTCCTCCCTGCCCTGCTGGCCATGCTGCTGGGGATGAGCCCAGGCCATGGTTGGCTCCTGGGTTGGTTCATCTCCAGCTTTCCCCCCTCACCAGCAGCCCCAAGCCCTTCTCCAGGGAGAAGCACAGCTCCACTGCCATGCACACCCCCAGGCTGGCAGCTCCACCCAGGCTGGTTTGGGGTCACCTCTGTGCTGCAGAGAGCTTGGTGCCAAGGCCACCTCCTTCCCTGCCTGGCAGGGAACTGCTTTCAGCTGAGCTGAGCTTTCTGCAGGGCCTGCAGCCTGCAGTGGGCTTGTGCCTGTCTCTGGGAAGTGGGTCACTGCAACCCCAGGCTGGCAGCCAGATGCCCGCAGGGAAGCTGCCTGAAAACTGCTCCTGTGGCCAAGGGAGGCTGAGGAGAGCTGAGCAGAGGGATAGGAGCTGCTCTCATCTCTCTGCTCTGATGATTTAATGTCCCCAAACCTCCACAGATTCTCCCTGCCCCTGCAAAGAGTGGCGTTTTCTAGAGCAAAGCCTCCACCCACAGCTCTGCTCCCTGGCAGGGAAGCTTCTGCTCAGCTCCTGCCTGCTCAGAGCCCAGGGAGAAGCTGCCCCCAGGGAGAATCCTCCCACCAGATCCAAAGCCTTTCCCAGCCCTCCCTGTCCTGGGTTGTTTGGGGTGCAGATAACACCCCCAGCTCCCAGAGGAGAAACCAGGGCTTGCCAGAGAACTGCACAATGGGCTCAGAAGAGGAAGGAATAAACCTCCTCCCATGCCCCTGGGCATCTGTCTGCTGTGGGTGAGCTCCCAGCCTGGGCACAGGCACTCTGCTCCAGCCCAGAGCTCCCTCCCTGGACACCCCAACAGCTCCCACCCCACTGCCTCTGTCCCCAGGGCCAAGGATGCTTAGGGATGGAAGAGCAAGAGCAGCTCAGGGCACTGTGGAGCTGGGAGCAGGAGAGGAGCTCCCAGGAGCTGTGGCCACCCCAGGAGGTTTCTGACACCGAGCTGGGCTCCAGGGCTGGCTTCAGTGCTCAGGGAGAAGCCAGCCCTGCCCTTCTGCTGCTTGGGTTCCCTCCCCAGGCCTCCTCTGGTGGGAAGGAGGTGATGGCAATGGCCCTGAACTCACGTTGCTGATCTGATCCTGAGTCTTCTTGATCCTCTGCAGCTCTGGGGTGTCAGCCACCACGCTGAAGCCTTTCCCCTTGTTCTTCTCAAACTCCTCCTTGTAGCGAATCTGGGCCCAGAGAGAGAAAGATGTGAGGAGGAGGGAGGAGGAGGTGTGCAGAGCAGCTGGATCCAGCAGCAGCCCCTCCCCCTGCCCCAGGAGATGCAGCAGCTGCCCCCAGGGTCTCTGCCTTGGCTCAGGAGACCTCTCAGGCTCTTGCCAAGAGCTGGGAGACACCAACAGCTGCTGCTCTTGGTTCTCCTTCAGCAGGGCTTGGGGGCACTCACATTGACCTCTGAGTTTCCTAGGGGCTACAACCAAGCCATGGACCCATGGCAAGCTGCCTGCCTGAGAGCCTCTGGGGGTCACCCCTCCCTGCCAGGGGACAGTTTGCTGCCTCAGGGAAGGAAAACAGCCCCAAGACCATAAAGCAAGCAGAGGGTGGAGGCTGGAGGCTGGCAGAACACAGGCATCCTCATTTTTGTTTGCCAGACACTGACATCAGCATCCCTGCCCCTCCCACCCAGGGGCTGAATGTTCTGCTCTGCTTTGCTTAGCTGGGGTTCTCTGTCTTTAATATAGCTCTGGAGACCTTTCAGCTCCCCCAGCAGGGACCTAACCCAGCCCAGATGTGCTCTGGGGGGTGCTGGTCCCAGCCCCTGCTCTGCCCAGGGCTGCTGCTCCTAACAGCAGGCACCAGGAGCAGCTGCTGGCAGAGGCTGGAAGCCAGCTGCTGACTGGGCTGCAAGGGGAAGGAAGCAGTGTCCAGCTGCCTGGGCTGCCCCCACACAGCAGCTCTGCTGACATGCAGCCCTGAGAGGCCAGAGGACACCTCAGTTTCATAGGGGGTGGGGAGGAGATGTGCAGAGAGACCTCCTGACCCCCTCCATCCTCTCTGTGGGGTTCTGGCCCTGCAGCAGTGGCTGTCACACATCCCCAGCATGGGGAGGGGCTGGAAAGGACCTCTGGGGATCAGCCAGCCCAACCCCCCTGCTCCAGCAGGGCACCCACAGCAGGGTGCCCAGGGTCACCTCCAGCTGCCTTGGGATTCTCACCACACAAGGAGACTCTACAGCCTCTCTGGGCAGCCTGGGCCAGGGCTCCAACACCCTCACAACAAACAAGCTTCTGCTGCTCAGCTGGAACCTCCTGGCTTCCAGTCTGTGCCCAGTGCCCCTTGGCCTGGCTCTGGGCACCCCTGAGCAGAGTCTGGCCCCAGCCTCTTGCCGGGCATTGAGCAGCTCCCCTCTGGGGCTGCTCTTCTCCAGGCTCAGCAGCCCCAGGGCTCACAGCCTTTCCTCCTGCCAGAGCTGCTCCAGTGCCCTCAGCATCTTCCTAGCCTCTGCTGGGCTCTCTCCAGCAGTTCCTGGTCTCTCTGGAACTGGGGAGCCCAGAACTGGCCCCAGGGCTCCAGACATGGCCTGAGTAGGGCAGAGCAGAGGGGGAGGAGAACCTCCCCTGACCTGTCAGGAGCTGCCCCTGCAGCCTGCAAGTCTGCAGCCAAATCTGCCCTTCCCAGGAGCAGCCTGCTGTGTGCTGTCACTGAAATGAAAAGGTCACCACTGCCTCTCCCATCAGCAGACCAGGGGGAATACAGGTACTGGGCATGAGCCAGAGCCATGGAGTTATCCCCAACCCCCCCCCAGGGAGCTGCTCTCATGTCACATTTCTACCTAATGCAAGCTTAGAGAGCCAAAGCTCAGTGACCCAGGCTGCTGAGCCCACCCTGGGAGGATCTTCATCCAAGCAAGATGCCAGAGCAGATCAGGGGAGCACAGGAGACTGATTTCAAGGCAGAAATCTCCTTCTGCTTGAAGCAATAAGAGGGAGAGAGGGAAAAAAAACCTCCCCCAGACCCCAACCTTGTGCTGCCTGGGCTGCAGAACACAGCTCCAACAGCAGGGAGGAGGAAGGAGCAGCCTGGAGGTGTCACCCACAGGGCATGGGGAGCCAAAGGGAGCTGGGACACAAACCTCATGACCCACAGCCAGGGAGGGGGAAGGTCAGGAGGGGCTGAGTCAGCTCCAAGAGCTGCTCTGCAGAGCCTCAGGGACCAGAGAGGCTGGGGCTGTCCTTCCTCTGCTCTGCAGCCTGCCTGGGGGGTGCCAGCCCTGCTGCTGTGCCTGGAGATGCTGCCCAGGGCAGGGAGGCTTCTCCCTGGGCCCCCAGCTCAGGCAGCCCCAAGGAGGGGGCAGTGGGGGCTGGGAATGCAGGCTGGGAGCTGGAGAGCCACCCAGAGAGAAGCTAAGCACAAGGCCAAGCAGTTCCTCTGCCCAATCCTCCATCACTCAGCTCCCCCTGCCCTGCTTCTTCACTCCTCTAACTTTTGGGGCCCAGGAACTGAGCCCCAGGAGGCTGCCCCCCAGGGAGAGCTGCCCCTGGAGCCCCAGAGGCAAGAGGCTGGTCCCTGGGGGCAACTCTCACCCAAAGCACACCTCAGGGGTGATGCTCCCAGCTAGCAAGGGTTCCTGCAGCCCAGCACATCTGGCCAGAGAGGCCAGAGCATGGCATGAGCACCAGGGGGATGCTGAGAGGAGGCCACCAGGCAGCCACCAGCCCCAGAACCACAACCTAACAGGGTCCCAGGCCCTTCCTGGCTTTGGCACAGGAGTGCTTAGGTCTTGCTGGGCTGCAGGCATGGCCAGGGCCGAGCAAGAAGCCAGAAGGGAGGGAGGAAGTGTTCAGACAAGGAACCTTTCAGCTTCTCCCTGCCCTTATATGGGCCCTGGGGCGTGCAGGCAGTGCTGGGTGGGGAGGGGTGACCTGTCACCCCTGGCCACGGAGGAATCCCACTCCCAGCCCTCAGGGAGGAACAGATCCTTGCTCCAGTCATGCTGCCAGGGTCCTCTGCTCCCTTGGCTGCCTCAGGAACCCAACTGCAGGTGACCCTGGGTGCTGGGAAGGGACAGGAACGATCAGTTTGTTATCTCCCCCCATGCTCTGAGCCAGCTGGGAAGATCCAGCACTCCTCTGGCCTGCTGGACAAGTCACCCAGCAGCCAGCAAGGTGCCCTCAAGGCCAAGGAGGCCAATGGTCTCCTGGGGTGCCCTAGAGGAGAGGGTGGGCAGCAGGGCCAGGGAGGTTCTCAGCTGCCAGCAGCTCCTGGCACTTGGGCTTCATCCTCATGCTGTGGGAAGGAGCAGAGTGATGCAGCCAGGGCCATAACCACAGCACATCCCATAACAACAACACTACACTGGGATCCTCAGTTCACAGCCCCAGAGGAGCTGCTCCCTCCAGGGCTTGGTCCCAGGGGAGCCAGGGAGCAGCCCTTCAGGCAGGGCAAGGGCTGGGCTGGGAACACCACACTCTCCTCACATCCCTGCTGTCACCAGCAGCTCCCTGAGGTGACAGACAGAAGGGGCCAGGGCTGGCACCTGCCTCCCACAGCCCAGGAGCCTCCACCCTGGGGCAGGAAGAGCTGCACCCAAAGCCACCCCATTTTTAGGAGCTAGGGAGAGGAAGCAGAGGGCAGGAACCTGCAATTTTCTTGCCACACGTGGGCTGCAGGAGCCAAGCTGCCACCTCAGAGGCCACTTCAGCTGCAGAGGACATCATTATCCAGCACCTGGCAGGGGCCAGAACAGAAGCCACCTTCTCCATATGGACACAAATAGCAGAGATGAAAGCAGTGCAGCTCTGCAGGCAGCTGCCCCATCCCCACCCTCCACACCACCACCAGCCTCTCCAGGCACACCAGGCTGGACACTGGGTATTTTTGGTGGGAGAAATACAGGTTCAGCCTCCTCAGGGCTATGCAGAAGGACAGCAGCTCTCCAGCCCCACAGGAACCAGAGCAAGAGGCAGAACTGCAGGGGGGCATCAGCCCCATGGCCAGGGGGTGACTCTCACCAGCCAGAAATCCCCTGCAGGGGACACAACCCCAGAAGGGTGGGGGCTGGAAGGGACCTCTGGGGATCAGCCAGCCCAGCCCCCTGCTCCAGCAGGGGCACCCACAGCAGCTTGCCCAGGGTCACCTCCAGCTGCCTTGGCAATCTCTCCACACAAGGAGACTCCACAGCCTCTCTGGGCAGCCTGGGCCAGGGCTCCAACACCCTCACACCAAACAAGCTTCTCCTCCTGCTCAGCTGGAACCTCCTGGCTTCCAGTTGGTGCCCAGTGCCCCTTGGCCTGTCCCTGGCACCACTGAGCAGAGTCTGGCCCCAGCCTCTCACCCCCAGCAGCCCCAGAGGAAGGCAACAGCAATCCCAGCTGAGAGCTGAGAGCATGACCCCAGATCCCAAGCCTGCCCTGCTCCCTCCTCCCCCAGCAGAGCCTGGCAAGAGGCTGGGTGCCCCTGGGGAGGGAGAGCCCTGTGCTCACCTGGCTCTGGAGCTCACTCTGCTGCTTGAGGCGCAGGTTCTCAGGGGTGTCTGCCACGATGGTGAAGGATTGCTTGGGGTAGTGTCTGCAGAGAGAAGGCAGCTCATCAGCACCCTGGCCCCATGGCCACTGCCCTCCCCACCCACCAGCCCCCAGGAGCTCCAGGTGTCTCTGGTCCTGCTCCAGAGCAGCCCAGGGAGGAGCAGCAGCACCAGCAAGGCTGAAGACATCAGCACCCAGGTGAATCATGGAATGGGTTGGGTGGGAAGGAACCTTCCAAGGTCACCTAGCCCAACCCCCTGCAGTCAGCAGGGACATCTGCAGCTACAGCAGGTTGCTCACAGCCCCAACCAACCTGAGCTGGGATGGCTCCAGGGCTGGGACATCTCCCACCTCTCTGAGCAGCCTGAGCCAGGCTCTCAGCACCCTCAGCTGGGGTGACAGGATCTCACTACAGATGCTCAGGCCCCTGACCCCCTCCCCAGCAGCCAGACATCTCTCCCTGGGTAAACACCCCTGAGGCTGCAGGCTGCTACAAACCCCCTCCAGGAGATGGCCATGCCCAGGAGACAGCAAGAGGCAGATCACAGCCCTACCAGGGCAGGGCCAGTGAGCAAATAGCTTCAGCTGAGCTTGACCAGACCCCAGTGGTCTGAGCTGCTGGACTCTAGTCTCTCATGCTGCCAGGAAGGGGCAGGGGCAGCCCCAAGCACCCCCACTGCTCCTCCACCACTCTGCCCCTGCTCCTGCAGCAGAAGATGCCCTCAGCCATGGGCAGGGCAGGTCCTGGCAGCCACCCTGGCTGTATCTAGAGCTCTACACACGGTGCAGGGGAAACTGTTTGCAAAGAGGAACATTTCCAGACTGCTCAGCACCAGCTGCTGTGGAGGCAAAGCCCCTGGAGCAGGAGGCTCCCCAGGAAACAGCCAGGGAGGAAACCTGAGACTGAGCAGATGGTGACTGCTCTCCTGGGATGGCAAGGAAACCCAAAGCATCCCAAGGCAGCACTTTGTAATGCAGAGAGAGAGAGGAAACAGAGGAGAGCTGCCCTTTGGAAGGGCTGGAGCCAGAGCAGGACTCCTGACTCAGGTCTGGGAGGGCTTCAGTGGAAGCCTGGTGCAGGAGAGGGGGTGGGAAGCACCCAGACAGCACCTTCCCCAGCCCTGGCTCATGCTGCAGGTGTGTGGCACCAGCAGACATCACCCTGCAGCTCACTTCCACTTCCAGAGAGGTCCAAGGACCTGGAGGAATCCTCTTGCCACCTCAGGCAGTTTGTCCTCTCCCCCAGAGGTGCCCAGCTGAACACAGCCCTGGGAGCAATCCCTCCCTCCTGGGGGGGCTGAAGGCTTCCAGCACCCTGCTGGGCCCAGTTTCAGGGCTACCCCAGACTGGGCACAGCCTCCAGCTCCCACATCTCCATCCCCACAGCCCAGCTGTTGCCTGAACAGCTCTCAGCTGAGGGCTCCACAAGACACCCACAGCCCCACAGTGAAGTGGCTCTGTGTGGGCACCAGGAAAGCCCTCCCTGGGCTCTGCTTCAGGAGCTGGTGTGTTAACCTCCTTAGAGAGGCAGAACCAGCTCCTCTGCCCCAGGGCTACTCCGAGTGTGCTCCAACACTTGAGGGGAGCTGCATCTGGAAGGGGCTGGCTGCAAGGACAGCAGCAGGCAGGCAAGCAGAGAGCTGCAGGGGCAGCAGCCCAGACCTCAGGAAAGCAGCAGTGCAGGAAGCTCAAGAATAAAAATAGCTGCCTCAGCCTCAGCAAACTGAGAAGCCTCCACACAGGGAGAGAGAGAAACCAAACAGCACAGCTGTGGCTTGCAGAAAGGGGAAAGGTAACTCAGCAAGCAGCAGCTCCCTGCCTGCTCCCCTCCTCAGCCCTCTGGGGCACAGCATGGCAGGGGAACCTCTCCCCCCTTCCCCCTCCAGCCAGCTGCCCCCAAACAGACACCAGCAGCCCCTGTCCTGCTGCCCTGTCCCATCACCCCCACCCCAGCTGCTTCAGGGATGCTGGCAGAGGACAGCAGAGCCCCAGGGGGATGGGGAACACTCTGCCCATGCCAGGAACAGGATGGGTCCAGGGCAGGAGACCCCAGGCAACCCCCAGCAGCACCCTGGGACTGGGCTGGGTTTGCACCCCCAGCAGATCCCCAACTGCTCCTTTAATCTCTCTTTGGACTGAGCTGATTAAAGAGGATCTAGGAGTGTGCCCAGGCTCCCTGCAGGCTCTGGGGACTGGCAGGGCTCCCCACTGGGATCCAGCAGCAAGCTTTAGGGCTCCAAACAGTGACCCCAGCTGCTTCTCCAGGAGGGATGGGCAGCAGGCAGACACCACCCTGCAGAGCTGGGCAGGGCTTTACTGCTCTCTGAGTGCCTTGGCCATGCTGGCTCCAGCTCCTGCCCTCCCACAGCCACTGCAGTGGGGAGCCCAGGATGCTCAGAGCTGCAAGGCACCTTTGGAGGTGACCCAGGCCAAGCTCTCTGCTGCAGGCAGGGTCATCTTCCAGCACCTCAGGCTGCTCAGAGCCCCAGGCAGCCTGGCCTGGATGCCTCGGTGGGTGCTGTGCTGACCCAGACACTCCAGCAGAGCCTTGCCTGCTGCCACTGCTGCCAAGCTCCACTGCTGGATGATGCTTTAGAGGCAAGAAGACAGCACAAAAGAGACACCTTGGGCCCAAATGCAGCCCAGCTGCTGCCAGCAGAGAGGCACAGCCTGGGGAGGGGCTCAAGCTAAATGCCACTGGCCCAGTTTGGGCTCTGCTTAGCAGAGGCTGCTCCGGCCAAGGCTGCTGCAGTCACACTGCTCTCTGGGGTGATGCCTTCACCCCCTGAGGGGAGCAGGGCCTTGTGCCCTGCCACAGATGCCAAAACTCCTCCCCAGGAGCCAGCCAGCTTCAGGGGCCAAGCAGTTTGCATCTAGCAGCCCTTGCTCAAGGGGTGCAGCTCCTCAGCTGCTCCCAGGGGTGACTCCTTCCCCCCTCAGGGAGGTTGGGAGCTGCTGGGCAGAGCCCAGGAGCAAACAGCAAGAGCAGCAGGAGCTGGGCAGCTGCTGGGGGAGCTGGGGCTTAGTGAAGAGCAGTCTTAATCCAGGAACTGCACTGCCTCAGCTCACAGGGCACCAGAGGACAGCCCTGGGACTTGTCTCTTGCTTCACCTCAGTTCCTGCTCACATCCTGCAGCCCTTATCCTGAGTCTCACACCAAGCTCAACAGCAAACAAAGCAACCTTTCATCTCCAGACAGCTCAGCCCCTGAGTGCTCTCCCAGATTCCCAACTCTCCACTGATCACAGATCAGGTCTGGAAGGCAACAGACAGCAAGAAGGCAGCCCCAGACCTGCCAGGAGGACAGGAAGGAAGCTTTGTCCTGGCCCTAGGAGGAGAGCCAAGGGCCAGCACCACTGCCCAGGGCCTCTGCAAACCCAGAAGGGTGTTTTTTCCACCCCCTCCTTGCTACTCAGCAGCAGCTTTGGCAGAGATCCCCAATTTGGAGAGCCCCAGCCCCTGGAGGGCTGGCAGGAAAGCCAGAGGGAGACACACAGCTCCCATGGAGGGCAAATCCCACCTCAGGTTGGGTGCATCACCAGGCAGAGCTGCACCTAGAGCTCAGGAGCTGCTGCACTGCTGGTGCTGCCACTGAAACCATCCCATTGCCATGGCAACTGCAGCCCCTGCCCTGGGCATGCTCCTGCTGCCTGGGAGGAGAGCAGGCCCTGGGAGCAGCCTCCAGGTGCAAGGAGGAGGAAGCCCCAGACACTGGCAGGGCTGCAAAGAGAGAAATTCATCCTCATGGAGCTCAGGGAACCCAGAAAGCTGATGGCTGGAAGGGGTGAGGGGAAAGAGAACCCTGCAGACAGGTCCCAGCCTTGCTCCTGGCACCTCCCAGGGCACTGCAGCCCCAGCAGGGTCCTGCTGCAGCCACAGCCCAGGGAGGGAGAGGCAGAGATGGTCACAGAGCACACAGGCTGAGCTGGGAGCAGGCTTCTTGCTTCTGGGAGGTTTGAGGAAGCTCCCAAGGCCTGGAGGTGGCTGTTCCCCAGCCTCCAGCCCCTGCTAGCAGGCAGGAGCAATCTGCCTGTGGGATGCAGCTCACAGGGGAAGCATCTTCCCCCAGGATCAGACTGCACTGCTCTCCCAGGCTCCTCACATCTGCCTGACACACACACAGCCACCCCCAGGCCTCAGGGGGAGTGGAGGCTAAGGGCTCCTGGGGCAGGGGCAGCCTCCCCCCTCCCACTGAACCCAGTGCAGACACCCAGAGCCCTGGCACACACCAGGGAGGGGAAAGCTCAGCCCCAGGCAGCAACCAAGGCTCCATGAGCAGGCAGGGGGAGGATGGGCTCAGCCCTCCTCCTGGGGGGTGGGCTCCTGGAGGAGCAGACCTGGTTCTCACCCTCCCTGAGCCAAACCCAAGGCAGGAGCTGAGCTCCAGCTCCTCACTGCCCTCCCTGAGCCACAGCCAAGCTAGGAGCTGAGCTCCAGCTCCTCCCTGAGCCACAGCCAGGGCAGGAGCAGAGCTCCAGCTCCTCACTGCCCTCCCTGAGTCACAGCCAGGGCAGGAGCAGAGCTCCAGCTCCTCACTGCCCTCCCTGAGCCACAGCCAGGCCAGAAGCTGAGCTCCAGCTCCTCACTGCCCTCCCCAAGCATCAAGACCTGAGGTGCTGGCAGGGGAAGCAGGGGCTGAGGAGTTTCTTGCCCTGCTCTCTCAGGAGTGTCACTTGAGCAGTTCCCAAGCTGCCATCCTCACCATGGCCAGAGCCAGAGGCTTCCACAACAGGAACCAGCAGGGATTTTGGAGCCCACACAGCACTGAGCTCACAGCCCATGGAGGAGGAGGAGGAAGAGGCTTTCAGGCAGCAGCTCCAGAAGCTGTCAGAGCTCCTGAGGGCCACTCCAGCAGCAGCTCTGCCAGCACCAGACACCTGCACACCCTCCCTGCTGCCCTGCCCTTCCTCCTCCTGCTGCACACACTTGTTCCCTAGGTCAGGGCAAAACCCTGTAGGCAGCACAAGCCCCAGGCAGGGAAGGCAGAGCCCTGAAGGGTCACTGGAAAACCTCTCCAGGCTCCACAAGCTTCAGGCACAAGCAGCCTGAGAAGCCAAGCAAGGGGTAAGCTGCTCCAAGGCAGCCTCCTCCTCCTGCCAAGCTGCAGGGACATGGTCAGTGCCACACAGCCTGAGATGTGACATGGGTGGGAAGGCTGCAGCTCAGCACCAGCTCCTCAGGCCAAAACAGAGACCTTCCAACAGCAACTGGGAAGCAGGGGACAAAACCCAAACCCCCCAGCACCTGTGAGAGCTGCCTGGATGCAGGTGGCCCTGCTTCCTCCACCTGCCTGGTGCTCCAGATGGGGCAGGGGTGTTTCCCTGCCTGAGGGGATGGGGATGCCAGGAGGGGAAAGCAAGAAGGGAGCCAAGCTTTGGTGGATCTCAGGGATCTTCTGGTGCTCCACAGCTTCTGTCATGCTGGGGGAGCTGAGCTGGTGGCTGGGAAGCAGGATGGATGCAGAGCAGGGGCTGAGGGCATGCCAAGCCTTGGCCATCTCCTCAGGGCTGCTCCCTCAGGCAGGCAGACAGGGATTAGGTTCATGAGGGATGGAGAAGGGAGCTGCCAGACAGTGGATTGGCCTCCCACACCTCAGGGGCTCTCCTCAGACACTGCTGCTATCCATCCCCTGCCTGATTAGAGCTTAGGGAGTGGGACAGAGCCACACAGAGCCCAGGGGAGAGGCAGCCTTGACCTCACCAACCTGCTTTCACCCCCAGTGAATGCCAGCAGAGGGCTGCCAAGCTGGGAAGTCAAGAAGTGACTTGTGGAAAGGGCTCTGCTGCTCAGCACTGCTCCCCTCCCCCCCTGGCTGAGCCCCCAAAACACAGCAGTGTCTGGCCCCTCCTCCCCCCACTGCTGTTGATGGGAACAGGGCAGGAATCACAACCCAGCTGGCTTCTTCCACAAGGTTTGGGGTTTTTTTTTTTTGGCCTCAGGCATGGATGAACAAGTTTAGGAAAGCCAACATTCATCTGCAGCCTCTGTGTGTGTCCTTCCCCCCCCCCAGCAAGGTCAGCACCAGGCAGCACAGCCTAAACCCTGTGCCCCCTGCTCCCAGCATGCTGCATCCCCCTCCCCTGGGCAGGGTTGCAGGCAGCTGCCAACCCTGGAGCTCTGCCTGAGCCCCCAAACCCCCCTCCTGTGGGTGCAGGAGGAGTGGAGAAGCCTCTTGGTTTTACTGCAGCCCTTGCCAGTGGCAGCAGGAGGACCTCAGCCCCCAGCACAGCTCACCCTGGCTCCAGGCACTGCTGGGGAACAAGCCCACACCTTCTGCTTTGATGGGCTGAGGTGCTGGAGTCTTTACCCAACAAGCAGGCACCAAACACCTGAAGCAGGAGCACATATTCTCCTCCTCCTCCCTCCAGGAGCTGGGCAACATCCCCCAGGTGGGTGGAGAGCACCTGGAGCTCCTGGGAAGGAGCAAGGTGGCAATGCAGGGTGAGCTGAAGAGGGAGAGGAGCTGCCTGCCCAAAATCAGGGGGAGGTTTCCCTCCTCCCACCTCTGCAGAGGCTTCACCACCAGTGCTCTGGGCTGTGCAGAGAGGTAGCTCTGGTTCCAAGTCCTCTCCAGCCAGGCCAGGGGGGAGGTGGGAGGGTAGCAGAGCCCTGCAGAAGGATTTTGGAGTTCCAGGAGGAAGAAGAGCAGCTGGGAGAGGTCTCCCCATCCTGAAGGCCTGGGACAGGGGCAGCCCTTGGAGCAAGTCATGCTCCAACACCTCAGAAACCAGCAGGTTCCACCCCAAGGAGGATTCAGCAACATCTGCAGCCTCCCAGCCATGAAACCATGGCATTCCTCACAGGAGCCTGCCCACAGCCCCTCTGCCCCCTGGCTTCAGGGACCCTTCCCCAAACCCAGCCCAGGGGGAACAGGAGCCTCCTGTACCCCCCCAGCTCCTCAGAGCCCTGTGCTGGGGCTGTCCCTCTCCTCTCCTCCCCTCCCAGGGCAGCAGATGTGGCAGCAGCTTTCCAGGCCAAGCAGCAGAGTGTGTTGAGAGCTCCATGGCACACAGAGTGTGCACACAGGCAGGCAGAGCTCAGCCCAAATACAGCATGGGATAAACACCTGGCCTCCATCCCAGCACCACAGTTGTTCCTCCTTCCCTTCCTGCCCCCTCTCCTCCCCTCCCCACTTGGAACATCACTTCATTACTGGAGTAGGCTGCTACCAGATGGAGTGGAGCTGCCTGCCAAGAGCAAGATCCCTGCCTCCTGGGGAAGCTCTGAGCTCCTCACTAACTTTTTCCAAGCAGGCAGTTGTTGGATCCCTTGCTCTGGGTGGAAAGAAGGATTGGAAGGGTGAGGAGTCTGCCAGGGAGGTTCTCCAGGTCAGCAGCAGCAATGAAAGGTTTCCCAGCTGCCTCTGCCCCAGGAACACGAGCTGCTAGGTCTAGGAGAGCCAGGCAGGGCTGGGAGCTGCTTGCCCTGAGGAATGGCAGCCCCAAGATCCCAGTCCCCCAGGACACATCTCACACAAGCCACCAGCAGCAGCAGCACTCAGGGTGTGGCTTCTCTGGAAGGAAAAAGCCAGCTCCTGGAAGGGAAGCTGAAGTCATGCAAGCAGAGCAGCTGGAGAGAGCAGGGACCCTGCTGACACACCTACCCATGAGATTTTTGGCAGCCCTGCTTAGCCCTTAACCCCTTTTTGAGGTGGGGGGGAGGGAGAAACCAACCTGCAGTTTAGCCAAGGGGATGTGGAGATGCAGGAGCTGGGAGGCAGGACTGCAGCAGAGGTGAGCCCAGGCTCTGGGGCTGCAGCAGCATCTCCCCATGCACCTTCAAACAAAAGGATGCTGCCTGGCAGGGCCAGGCTGCTGCTCAGCTCCAAGGTGGGGGAGGAGGCACTGCTGAGCAAGGAGGCCATTCGCTTCCTGCCAGCCAGGCTGCAGCAGCAAGGAAATCACTACAAACACCCTCCAGCAGCGGGGGGGTGTGTGCAGGCAGCCGAGAACCTCTCTGATCAGCCCTGCTCCAGCAGCAGGATGCCAGCACGGGGCATGTGTGGCAGCCAGTGCAGGGCTTTCTGAGCCCAGGGAGCAAGTGTTGGCTCAACAGGATGAATGCAGGCACAGCCCCAGCTCTGAGATAAAGCCAAGCCTCAGGTCTTGCCTAGATGACCTCAAGGGAGAGGAGCAGAAGAACCTTGTAGCCAAGAGAGAGGCAGAAGAGGATTCTCTTGCCCAGAAGCCTGCTCCTCCTGCCCCCCTCCTGCTCCTCCAGCTCCCCAGCCAGGCTGCCTGGGCTCCTCCCTGCATCTCAGCCCAGGGATGGCTCTGAAGATGCCAGCTCCCCACACCAAGCACACAGCTTTGAACCCTCAGACAGGGTTTTCAGGGCCCAGATTCATGCTGCACCCTGAGCCCCCAGTCACCAGGGCTGGCTGGAAGGAGGGGACCAGAGCCCTGCTGCTGCAGGTGCCACCTCCACAGGGGACTCATCCTCAGGCTCAGCCCTGCCAGGGCTGCAGCAAAGAGCTCTCATCCCTTCAGCACAACAAGGAAGAACCTGAAACCTCTCTAGAATGCATCTTTGGGAGCAGCTGATCCCCTTGAACACACAGAGTCTGTGCTTGGCAGCCAGGCTCTCCCCCACCCCTCAGACATCACCTGGATATTGCCCTTCCTCCACTCCCACCTCTTCCAGTCCAAAGTGCTCTCGTAAAGAAACAGCCCAGCTTGGAATGCTGCTCCCAGTGAGCAAACAGTCACCCCAGGAGCCAGCTGGAGTGGAAAGAGGAAGGGTGAGGAGGGTGGAGACAAGTCCCATCTGCCACCAAGCAAGTTCCCAGCAGTGCTGGGCATGGGGAGGGCAGAGGGGAGCAGGCACCTCCCTGAAAGGCTTCCCCCAGATTTATGGCTGGGGTAATGTCAGATAGGGCTGGAGGAAGCCCAGCCCTCTTCCTCCTGCTCTCTTGGAGCAAGGAACTCAGGAATTTGGCAGAAGGCCCCAGCTCACACAGAGGAGAGCCTGTGCTGAGGCATGTTCAGAAAAGCAGCCTCTTCCCTGCCAGGACAAACGTTGCTTTTCCACCTCCTTCCCAGGGGACAGAAGATGCTGCCCCTCACCTCCAACCACCCACAGAAGCTGTTTGGGAAGGGGGAGCTCCTTCTGGGCTGTCTTTTGCCAGACACACTGAGCCTGCCTGAACCTTTCTTCCTCCCCAGGACACTCTGAGGGCAGCAGCTGAGAAGAACCCCAACCCCACAGCCTCTGCCCGGAGCTTCCCTTCACCCCACGTTGGCATTGCAGCCCCACAGCCTCCACCCCAGCACTGGAGGGGCTGGAAGCTGCCAGAGGCAAAGCCTCCTGTGCCAGCAGTTTCCAGCTGCTCTCCCTTCCCTGGGCTTGAAGGCAAAGGAGAGAGAACAAAGCATTCAGTGTGGGTTTCTGTGCACAGCTGGGAAGCTCTGGGTCTACCCTGCCCCTCTGCCTCTCCTTCGGGGAGGCAGCGAAAGGGTTAAGCCAGCGAGGCAGCATCAAAGGGAGCTGTGGAGCAGAGGGGGGTTGAGAAACCGAGATGGGTTGTGCAGACTCCTTGGAATCTCAGGAATTTCCCATTATTATCCCACTTCCCTTCCAGCAGCCTGCAGGGAGGCAGCAGCAGCCAGGACCCCAGCTCCACCCCAGAGGCAGAGGCACCAGGGGTGGTGCCAGGCTCCCTGCCAGAGCTGCTCTCAGGGTGCCCACGATCCAGAGAAGAAAGTTTGGGATCAGGACACTCAGGAGAGACCCCAGGAGTCTTCTCTCCTGCAGCTCTCTCTGCCCATCAAGGTCTCAAGCTCACAGACCCCAGGCTGCTTGGACCACACCACCATGGTAGGCTGAGACCTGCACAGCCCACGAAGGTTCCTCTCTCACCCCCAGTTCACCCTGCCTCAGAGCACAGGTTTCCCACCTCACACTGCTCCAGCACCCCAGGAAGTTCCCAGTTTCCCCTCAGAAGCTGGAGCTCTAACCCTGGATAACCACAAGCTCTGCGACTCTCTCCCACAGCCACCTCCACTGCAGGTGAGATCCCAGGACACAGCCACCCCCTGCCAAGACCTGACTGCTCCAAGCCTCAGCTCAACAGAACTCCTGGGCTCTGGACAACTCCTCAACACCCAAGAATGCCAAGCAGCAATAATCAGCTCACAAAAGAGCCACAGAAGCAGATTTTGGCTAGGGCACCATGTGGCTGATGCTCTTGGGGCTTCTCCTCTCCACTTGTCCTGCACATTAGCAGGGGAACATCCATCTCCCAAGCATGGCCCTTTTCAAAGCCCTCTGGGCCCTGCTCCCCCAGGGCTCAGCAGTATTTCTGCTCTCTTCTAAGAGCTCTCCATGTGTAAGAAGCAGCTACAAACCCATCCTCAGGCCAAGCTCCTTTAGAGAGACCTTAAGGAACATGTCAGGAGGGTAGAGCTCAGCAGGGACCTGCTGCTCATCACACAGCAGAGACCAGAAAGCTGTGCACAGTGACAGGAAAACACCCAGGGGCCAGAGAACATCAGAGGCAGCCTGAAAGACCCAGGAAAGCACATGGAGGTGCAGTACAGGCTGCCCCTGCTCTGCCTCCACCTCCTCTGCACTGCTCAGGAGGGAAGGGTTTGCATTCAGGTTGCATTTGCCTTCAGACCTCTTTAACTTCCCAACATCCAGGTGGCAGTGGCCTCAGGTGAGTGCCCCTGGCCACCAGCCCAGGCTGCAGTGACACTCTGTCCCTCCCCCCCCATGTCACACTCCATTCCCCAGGCACAAAAGGGCATTTCTGCTCTCCCCAAACACCTGGATCCAGCCTAAACACCTGTTTCTGAGCCATTTCTTTGAGGAGACACAGATTAAGATCAACTCCAGGTGAACACCTGAATTCCCTCCACCTTTTGCCTGCCCAAGCTGGCACTGGAGAGCAGCCAGTAGCTGGGCTTGGAGCCTGGCAAGCACTGGTTTACTGCAGCCAGAGCTTCACATGCCCTCCCTGAAAACACTGCAGAGGGCAGGGATCCCCACAGCTCTCCCTTCAGGGGTGCTGAGGAGGGATCCAGCACCTCCCAGTCCCACAGTTCCTCCAGGGCAGGGAGCAGGGGGCAGGGGGCAGAGACTCACGCGTTGCAGTATGGCTTCTTCTCGTAGCCCTTGTAGTTCTTCATGTTTAAGGTCATCTTGCAGGTCTCACAGTGGAAACATGCTTTGTGCCAGAACTGGGGACAAAGGCAAGAGAATCATTAACACCAGGGACTGGCAGAACAGAGGTCAGGTCCCACTGGAGCTCCTCCAGCAGGAAGAGGTCAGTGATGGCATCCAGGACCCTGCAAAGCCCAGAGGACAGCTAATATTCTGGCTAGTTTAGGACAGGAGTAAATCCCTCCAAACCTTCCCAGCACATCTTCTCTCAGCAGGGCAGCAACACTGGGGACTTGCTTTATAGCAGCATCTCTCTGCCTTATCTCCAGCCCAGGAATTCATGGGCTGGGTCAAACACAGGAGATGAGAAGCCTCCTACTGAGGAAGGGTAGGCTGGGAGCAGGGAGCTTGTCAGCAGAGTTAACAGGTTGTGGTTTGTAGGCTTCAAAGTTGCTGCTTTAAAGGTGGGGGTTTTTTTTTGCTGCTGTTAGCCAGGAGATAGCCAGAAGAGCAGGTCAGGTAAGGCTGCACACAGGCACTGAGCCACAGGAACAAAGAGAGAAGAAAAGGTTGTGGTGAGAGGCAGACAGCTGGACACAGATGGCTCACAGATCCTCCCCACAGATACCACCCTTCTGTCTGTGACTTAGGTGGCTAATCCCAAAGGTCACAAACCCTACAGAGGATGCAGGATGCCCCCAAGCACTCCCCAGCCTCCCTCTCCTCACGGTGGGGCTGGGCAGGAGCTCTGGCTGCTGGGAGACAGCAGCAGGGAGGAGGAGCTGCTGGCCTGACCTTTTGGTGAAGGCAGTTTGTGCATCCTCTCCCCCACAGCTCTTGCACCAGCAACCTCCAGCTGACCTCACATCCCACCGAGGCCTGTCACCTGCACACAGCCACACAGCAGCACCTCTCTCTCCTCTGAAGCAGAGGCACACTCAGAGCCAAGGCTAAAGACCTAGCCCCTGAAATTCAGGTCAAGGCCATGCATTATGGGCTGCACCTAATGAACTCTGAGTGCTCTAAGTTTAAGGGCTACTCTGAAAGGCAGCATTTCCACTCAGCAGTTAATTGAGCCAAGTGGCTTCCTAGGGCTGGAAGGAGCCTGATGAGAGAGCTCAGAGCTGCTAACAAGCAACTCTGCAAGGCTGCTGCCTTCTGCCAGTCACCAGGTGACCAGACTTTGTGCTTCCTCTGGCTGCTGCAGCCATTGGGACCTCGAGGGCTCTGGTGTGACACTTCCCAGGGACCACCCCAGGCACTGCAGAAAGGAGCTGAGCTGGAGCAGTCCACCAGGGAAAGCACAGCCCAAAACAACCTCTGTACTCCCTGGATGTAAGGCAGTCCTGCCCTAGGGCTGTCCTCCCTCAGCCAGTCCCTTGCACAGCACACAAGCCACCACCCAGCATCACCCTGCAAAGCCAGGGAGAGACCAAGCCAAAAGCCACATCAGCAGCTCCTCACACCAAGCAGATTACAGGCTACCAGCCCTTGGTGTGAGAGCCAGGACAGGGAGGCAGGGACACAGCTCACAAGCAGCACCCAAACCCACAGGGAACAGCAGGTGGTTGCTGCTCTAACTTTCACCCTCCAGCTTCTCAAGTCCTTTCCAGCACTGCAGCTCCTTGCTGGGTCTGTGTTCCTGCAAGGAGACAGCCAAGAGCCAAGCCTAAGTGCCACCTACCCACAGGTACCACACCCTGGTGCACAAACACATCCGAGACTATGACTCAGCCCAAGAGGACAATTTGCTTCGTTTCAGTTGCTCAGAGCAACATATTTGCTCTTTTCCTCCAGTTACACAAGTTCCTCCAGAGCTCACTGCCAGCAGCAAGAGGAGGCTTCCACCTGAACCCCACACTGCTCCTCACCAGCACCCTCATCCCCAGCCAGCCTCTCCAGGGTTATTTCCCCCCCTCTCCCAGCTTCCAGACCCCTTCAGAACAGGCAGCTGAGTCCTGAGGCCTTCAGACACCTTGGAAGCTGCAGCCTCTCACCTGAGCTCCTGCCAGATGAGACTCCTGGGGTGGCAGAAAGAGTTTTAGTTCCCCCCTTTTGTTTTGGGATACAGATTAAGTAATCAACGCCATGGAAACACCTACTGGGATCTGAGTTTCATCTACCTTATGGCTGCCCAGGCTGGAACTGGAGAGCAACCATCAGCTGGGGTTTGAGTCTGGAAAACACTGGTTTACAACCAGCATTCTATGGGGCTGGGGAATAGTCATGAGGTCTATGGGGCCAGGGCAGAGTCCTGAGGTCTTCAGGCACCTTGACAGCTGCAGCCTTTTGCTGGAGCTCCTGCCACAGAGGTAATTAACAGCCTCCTCCAAGCTCATCAGCTGAAATAGCTATGCATAAATACCAGAGATGCCCCTATAAACATGTCAAGATAAGCTGACAGCCAACACGACTTCAGAGCCTCTTCCCCCAAGGAATATCCACGCTCCCAAGAGCCAAGGCCAGCTGTCCCCTGCCTGTGGCAGCCTCCACAATAAGCACAGCAGGAGTGATGCTCTCAGGCAGCCTTCACCCCCAGCCAGAGAGCAATTAATGCTTCTTCCTGCCTCAGTTTGCATTAGGCATCGTTCAGCAGAGGTGGTTGTGGCCTGGGGCTCTTACCAAGGACCCTGAGCAGGCAGCTGAGTGAGCTGGAGAGCACTGCCTCTCTATCTCCGAGTCCTGCTGCCACTAAACTTTCTCTTCCCACTGACAGCACTAATGGCAGATCCAGGAACCTAACCCAGCACTAAAAGGAGAGCTGCAGGACAGCACTGACCCAGGGGACCAGCAACCACCTTGGCTTCCAGTAAGACTCCAGCACGGTTGCAGAAAAAGAGGACAACTTCCAAAGGGGCTTTTAGAGAGAGCATCAACACTTTGGGCTTTCCAGTTCCAACCCTGAAATGCTCTGAACATCTGGAGGCAATGCCAGGCACAACGGCAGAGCAGAGCACACCCCACGGCCCTGCAGGGCATGCTCTGGGAGCTGAGGTATGGGCTCCGGCCGGGGGCTGCCCCAGCACGGACCCAGCCCCTCCGAAGGGGCTCCGGCCGGGGGCTGCCCCTCCGAGGGGCCCTCTGCCACTCGCAGGCAGGCTAGAGCTGAGGACAGAGCTCATACAGCCACAGGACATGCTGGTGTCTCCATTTACAGCTCATGCTGCAGCCCCCCAACATCTCCACCGAGCAAAGCCACACCTGGGAACGAGCATCACTTGAAGGCAAGCAAGCAGCAAGCGGTAGAGGACAGACAGAGTCACTCCTCCTGCTGAAGGCAAATCCTTGATCAGGTTTAACACCTTAACATCGAATTCTAGCTTCTCATGGTAGAAAGAGTCCTCTGACATCAGCTCTCTGTGGGTTCAACAGCTGCAACCACCAAGCCCTGTGACACCCACTGCAGTGACACAGGACATGTCACTTCCCCCACGGAAGCCAGGCAGATCACCCAGCACCTTATCTGGAGATCTAATGGGGAGGCAATTATGGGGGTAGGGGGAAGGGAGCACCCCCACCTCCCCAAAGCCAAGCAGGGCATTTGTCTTTTGCCAGCTGATGTGCAAAAGTCAAGAGCCAGAACTCAAGTGACACCAAGTCAGAGCTGTCACAAGGTCTCCACTGCTCCAGCTGCTGCCTGGGTGAACTGACAGAGCACCGAGTTGTCCTCATTTGCTGGAAATCTCAGAAGGGAAACTGACTTCCCTGATGTCACTAGCAGGAGAAAAGCAAACCCATCTGCTTGCCAAGGCAGCAGCACAGGCTCTGGGAGCTGCAGGCAGCTCTCTGCACACTTCCCCTCTCTCCCAGCAGCTCTTCCTTATTGCTGCCTGTGGTTCAACTTCGTTAGTGCTGCTTGTGGTTCAACTCCAGTGCTTATGCAAACATCACCACAGTTGCCCTTTCGACTTTGCTCCAGGTAGAGCAGAAAAAAACCGCCAGGGGCAAAGCCACTCTAACAACACCCTGCAGGGTGTGGGCTGCCTCCTCCAGCCTGAAAACCCAGGAAAAAGTGAACGTAGGGAGCAGCTGTTCAGTTACACAGAGTCCCAGCAGGGTGAGGGGCTGGAAGGGACCTCTGGGGATCATCCAGCCCAGCCCCCTGCTCCAGCAGGGGCACCCACAGCAGCTTGCCCAGGGTCACCTCCAAGCTGCCTTGGCAATCTCTCCCCAGGAGACTCCACAGCCTCTCTGGGCAGCCTGGGCCAGGGCTGTCACCTCTGTTAGGGACAGGCTGTATCACAGGGATGTTCGTGCAGTGATGTTTTAGCAGAAGGAAGCTAGTAAGGCCTCTAGAAGAAGCAGACTGCAGCCTCCTGCCTGCTCCCCAGCAGCTGGAACACAATCTCGGGGTGAACATCAGTGGTGTCCTCATGGCAACTCTCAGCTGTCTGCTCAAAAGAGGCAGGGCTGCACAGGAGGGAAGCAACACATCTCCTGCCTCCCCTTTCCCCTCTTCCCTGCCCATTATCCACCATTTGGATATCCCACAGCTACTCGAGGCCATTCCAGGCTCCAGCAGCCACAGCCACTTCCTTTTCCCGACAGCCAGAGGCTGCCCTGGGACACAGGGGCTGAGAGTTCAGCTTCAAGCCATTCCCAGCTGAAGGAAGAAACATCATCTGTTAAAAATGCGAGCAGCAGGGTCTGCTGGAGCTCAGGAATGCTGCTGCCCAGATCCACACATTCCTCCAGTTCCTTTTTTTAGTCCCTAAACTGGTCATCCCAGAAGGCTAGAAGGGAAGGGGGAAGGAGGGAGGTTGCTCAGCTCTCTAGGACGGGTCAGATGAGAGGCAAATCCCACAGGAGCATGGATGGAGACACCTCCCTCGCCTCCAGCACCAGCTGGTTTCACTGCAGCTTTGGTTTTGATAGGAAAACACTCAAAAAGAGCCACTCCAAGCCCTCACACAGCAGGTTAAGGCAGGCAGCACAAAGCAGAAAGCCTGAACTCTGGAACAGAGAAGCATCCATTGGGATGGAAGGGTAAAAAAAAGGAAAAGTTGGGCTAATGGAAACCAGATGAGGAGCCTGGCTCTGGGGGAAGTGTTAACTGTTGCTTTCCACCAGCCTCCATGGGCACTCAGCTACAGCTTCCCCAAAATGCTGCTGCTGCTGCTTTCTCATTAGAGATAAGAAAATAGCCCCAGAATGCTTGGAGAAGCTTCTGGTTCACAGGGAGATGCCACCTCGGGTACCCAGTGGCGAGGGTCCTACAGCAAGGACACCCTAGGACCATGAGATGAGAGTGGGCAGCATGGAGATACCCCTGGGGATGGGGGAGGAAGAACCATCCTACCCAGAGCCTACTCCACCAGGGACCCCACAGATTCCTGTTCCCCCTCCTCGGGCCAGAACCTGAGACAGGATCACCAGGGGTGTACAGGAATCATCCAGCCCACGCTGGGACAGCCCCATGGGGTAACCCCCTCCCCTAGACCCTTACCCCCCCTCTACCAGAGAAGACCTTGAGATAGAGGTGGGAAAGATGGAAATATGCCCCCTAGGATAAAGACACATCCTACCCAGAGGCATCTCCACTGGGGCCCCTAGACTCTTCCCCCACTACCTCATGCAAGACTCCACAGACCCTTAACCTCCTCTCTACACCACACCCTGGGAAAAGGGGTGAAGGGCAGAGAAATACTCCCCAGGGGAGAGGAAGAACCCATCCTACCCACGGGCATCTCCATAGGGAGAGCCCCAGACTTTGCCACGCTCCTCCACCTCCCCGCCAAGAGAGACACCTCCCATGCCCACCACTGACCTTATCGAGGCAGTTGACCTTCTCGGTGGGGTAGACGATCTTCCCGCAGCGAGCACAGTTAGGGTTCATGGCTGCGGAACCAGAACACAAACCTAACTCCCGAGCGGTGCTGCCGCTTCTGAGCCTCCGCCCGCAGCGCTTCGCCCTTATATAGGCAGGGAACGGTCGGGGGCGGGGCTTATGCAAAGGAAGGGCGGGGATAACAGTCAGCTGGCCTATCAGATCAGACCTCTTAGGCATGCGCCTTTCCTGGCAGGGACTACGCATGTGTGGCTTGAGGTGTAAGTGCGCCCCTGGCGGCCCCCGTGGGTAACTGGGGGTATAGCTCAGTGGTAGAGCATTTGACTGCAGATCAAGAGGTCCCCGGTTCAAATCCGGGTGCCCCCTCAGGTTCGATTCGCTTTTTGGGGTGGGTTTTTTTTACCTCTTTTGGTTTTTCTTCGGCTCCTGGACTATGACTTGTAAGAGAAGCAGATGGCAACAGCTATTCAGCGTTTTGGGGATGTGGTGGGTGGTTGTTTTTTCCTTCTTCTTCCTGGCTCGGGAGATGATGGTGGGTGAAGGGAAGCTCTTCATCAGTAAGGGGCAGATAAGGATATTGCTCTACCAAAACCTAGCTCCAGATGAAGATTTTCTTTCTCTTTTCATGAGAATCATAAAATCATGAAATCGTTTGGGTTGAAGGGACCTTTACGGGTCATCTTGCAGTCAGCAGGAACATCTGCAACCAGAGCAGGTTGCTCAGAGTCACAAACAACCTAACCTGGGATAGTTCCAGGGATGGGACATCTCCCACCTCTCTGGGCAACCTGGGCCAGGGTCCCACCACCCTCATTGTGAACTATTTCCTCCTTCTATCCAGTCTAAATCTCCCTCTTTTAGTCTCAAACCATCACCCCTTGTCCTGTCCTAGGGGAGGTCGCTCCTCCCGATCCCTCTGCA
Organism: Galbula dea; assembly: GCA_013399015.1. Lineage (NCBI taxonomy): Eukaryota > Metazoa > Chordata > Aves > Piciformes > Galbulidae > Galbula > Galbula dea. The sequence continues at coordinate 1,535,409 of VWZX01011114.1, forward strand.
GTCGGTCCCTTGGCACCGTGACCTGGTGGCACGACGGGGAAAGCTCCGTGGAGAACGCTCCTAGGCGTCTGGGGGTATAGCTCAGTGGCAGAGCATTTGACTGCAGATCAAGAGGTCCCCGGTTCAAATCCGGGTGCCCCCTTGTTTTGATCTTTTCCCCCGTTTTTCTTCTCTTCCTTTCCCAAACCCCAGGATTTTCGCCCCTGATTCTTTCTGGCGGGGGCGGCTCCGACACCCTTCCCTCTTGCCCGTGCCCGAGGCGCTGCCCCCAAAGCTCGATCCGAGCCGACTCGTAGCCCACGTAGGGAGGGGGGAGCACAGCAGCCCTGCGGGAACCACCAGGCTGCGGCTGCGGCTGCTCCCGTCCCTCCCCTCCCTTCCCGCTGCTCCCGGTACCGGGGGTGTCGCGCTGCCGCCGCCTCTAGGGGGCGCCGCGGGGCCGCCCGCGCCACGTGACTTGGAGCTCCAACACGTGCGACGCCGCGCGTCGTGACGTCATATCCCGGCGCCTCGCGCGCGCCTCCCTCTCTTCCGGTGCCAAGATGTCGAAGCGAGGTGAGGCCGGAGCTGGGCTCGGGGCGGGCAGGGCAGGGGGATCCGTTTCCATCCGCCGCCCGCCGGTGTCTCGGGGTGTGGGACGTAGGGCTCGCTGCTTGGGCTGGGTCTGGCGGAACTGGCGGCCGGTCTCCCGGGGCTTAGTGTCCCGGATCTTTGCATAGGCTGCGTCTGGCGGAGCTTGTCCCCGGCGAGCAGTGCTCGGGCCCGGCTGGGAGCAGAGGCCGCAGCCGCTGTCCCGAGACGGCGCAGGCCGAACGGGACACGGCTGGCTCCCCGCGATCCGCTCCGCCGCCGACTCGTAATCCTGTTCTCGTCCCGCAGGACGCGGAGGTTCCTCGGGGGCGAAGTTCCGCATCTCCCTGGGTCTCCCGGTGGGAGCTGTGATCAACTGCGCGGACAACACGGGTGAGCAGCGCCGCGACCGTGCCTCCACCTGCGGCGTGGGGGAGCTGCCCACGGTAACGGGGAGAGCAACCGGTTATCCTTCTGAAAGCTCTTGTTGGGCCTGTGCCGGTGGCTCAGTGAGATGTCGTGGAAGGAGAGAGCAATGGGATCGCTTGTGGGTGAAGAGGCAGCTGGTGCTGCTGGCTTCAGTCGGTGATTTGACAAGGGTAACGTGGTGTGGGACACGGTGGGAGCTGCAGACCGTGGGTGGAATGCACCTGGAGCCCTGGGGTCAGTTTTAGGCCTCTTGCTCCAAGAAGGACGTGGAGGTGCTGGAGTGTGGCCAGAGAAGGGCAGGGAAGGTGGGGAAGGGTCTAGAGCACAAGTGTTGTGAGGAGCAGCTGAGGGAACTGGGCTTGGTTAGCCTGGAGAAGAGGAGGCTCAGGGGAGACCTTCTCAGTCTCTACAAGTCCCTGAAAGGAGGTTGGAGCCAGGTGGGGGTTGATGTCTTCTCCCAAGGAACAAGGACAAGAGGAAACAGCCTCAGCTTGCACCAGGGGAGCTTCAGGTTGGATATTAGGATCAATTCTTTCCCTGCAGGAGAGGGTAAGCTCAGGCTTCCCAGGGCAGGGGTGGAGTCACCATCCCTGGGGTGGTTCAAAAAGCCATGGAGATGTGGCACTTCAGGGCCTGATTTAGTGGCATGGGGGTGTTGGGCTCATGGTTGGACTCGATGATCTTGGAGGCCTTTTCCAGCCTTCACGATTCTGTGATGTTCCTGGAGTTCCTCTGGCCAAAGCAGAGACAGGGAAATGTTTGGGTGTCAGCTGTGGCTCAGGTTGCTTTCAGGCCAACTTGAGTGAGGGCTAGAGAAGCTGTCTTGTAGCTGGGCTCCCAAGTGAAGCCAGGGGTGATTTGGTGCTGTTGTGCTTCCAGCTGATGTTGGTGCTTTTCTCCCCAGGAGCCAAGAACCTGTACATCATCTCTGTGAAGGGCATCAAGGGGCGCCTGAACAGGCTGCCAGCTGCTGGGGTGGGTGACATGGTCATGGCCACGGTCAAGAAGGGCAAGCCAGAGCTGAGGAAGAAGGGTGAGTGTGGAGAGGAGTGAAGAGTCCTGCTGCCAGAGTCTGCCTGCACTGTCCTGGCCCTTCTGTGAGGGGTGCAGCCTGCTGAGGCCATAGCTGGAGCACTGGATGTAGTTCTGGCCTCCCCAGTTGAAGAGAGACAAGGAACTGCTGGAGAGAGCCCAGCAGAGGCTAGGAAGATGCTGAGGGCACTGGAGCATCTCTGGCAGGAGGAAAGGCTGAGAGCCCTGGGGCTGTTGAGCCTGGAGAAGAGCAGCCCCAGAGGGGAGCTGCTCAGTGCTGAGCAAGAGCTGAAGGCTGGGGGCAAGAGGCTGGGGCCAGACTCTGCTCAGTGGTGCCCAGGGCCAGGCCAAAGGGCACTGGGCACAGACTGGAAGCCAGGAGGTTCCAGCTGAGCAGGAGGAGAAGCTTGTTTGTTGTGAGGGTGTTGGAGCCCTGTCCCAGGCTGCCCAGAGAGGCTGTGGAGTCTCCTCCTGGGGAGAGATTGCCAAGGCAGCTGGAGGTGACCCTGGGCAAGCTGCTGTGGGTGCCCCTGCTGGAGCAGGGGGTTGGTCTGGCTGATCCCCAGAGGTCCCTTCCAGCCCCTCACCATGCTGGGATTCCTGTAGCTGGTGCAGAGATGGGTAGCAGAGCTTCAGCCCCCCTTCTGAAAAAGCACTCCTTGGGCCTGGTGCAGTGGCTCAGCGAGCTGTCGAGGAAGGGCAGAGCAAAGACATCGCTTTTGGGTGAAGCAGCAGCTTGTGCTGTTTGTTTCAATCAGTGATGTGACACTGGGCCTTGGAGATGGAGGGGTTCTGTGGCTCTAGAAGGGAACAGGAGGAATTCTTGCTGAGTTGATGATGTGGTTAGGAATCAGAGTGGGAAAACACTGAATTACCCAAGTGTAGAGGCAGCTGCCAGTGCTCCAGGGTTGCTTTTCATGCAGGACTGGCTACAAACTCGTTTGTCTTAAGAAAACCCAGCAAATAGAAGATAAATAGAGCAGCCCTGAAGGGTGCAGTGGGTTAATGCTGTGGCAGGAGTGTTCCCTGGGTGCCTGTGGCTGCTCAGGTGAGGGCTGTGGTCCCAAGCTGTGCTCTCTCTCGCAGTTCACCCGGCTGTGGTCATCCGGCAGCGCAAGTCCTACCGCAGGAAGGATGGAGTCTTCCTCTACTTCGAGGATAATGCAGGAGTGATCGTCAATAACAAAGGGGAGATGAAAGGTAGGGCTGAGGGGGGAAGGAGAAGGGGGAGAGGGGTGGTGGTGGGCTGGAAGGGCTGTGCTCTCCTAGGGAAACAGGAGCTGGGTTCTCGTAAGCACGGTGGGAATCAGCTGGAGCCTGTGGGAAGTGCTGCCCTGAGCCCTCTCTGCCCCTGCTGCACCTCTGATCTTGTCTCTTCCTCTCTTCCAGGCTCTGCCATCACAGGCCCTGTGGCTAAGGAGTGTGCAGACCTCTGGCCCAGGATAGCCTCCAACGCAGGAAGCATTGCCTGAAGGTGGTCACCCCCCAGAGATCCAATAAAAGCCCTTGTACCAAGGCAGTGCTTGGTGTCTTTCTTGCCCTAATGCCTCCTGCCCAGCCAGGACAGTGTCCCAGGGAGGGAGGTGGCTCTGGGCAGCTTTGTGAGGGAACTCCTTGTGTGGATGTGTGCTTCAGCAGGAAGGGGGGGATTTGGAGTTGAGTATCCAGTCATGAGTCTCTTTTTCAGGCAGGGGGAAAATACCTGGAATGGGCTTAAATTGTAGCAGTAGTGATGGAGTTGATCCCAGTAACTAGCCAGTGCACAGGAACTGGGAGGGGGCTGTAAAGTCCCTTCCCCAGGAGCCTGGAGAGGGCTGTAAAGTCCCTTCCCCAGGAGCCTGTTGGACAGGTGCTCTCCAAACTGCAGGGCTGGAACTTCCTTCCAGATTGGGCACTTTAACTCCTTAGAGATGCTGCTCTGAGGCTGAGGGGAAGTATGGCCTGAAACTGGTGTGGAGCACGAGCTGCAGAGTTGGTTGTGCACAGCAGGCTCTGGAGAAGCCTTCTCAGAGCTCCTGAAGACATGCTGAGGACATAGCATGCCCACTGGTGCTGGCTGAAGCATGTCCTGCTGAACCCTCCTGTGGGGTGAAACACTCCTGGAGGTCACTGGCTGCTGATTGCAAGTAGAAAGAGAGAGCTGAGCTGCAGAGCAGCTGAAGGGCTTCCAGAGGAGAGCTGGAAGGGATGTGACAGCTCCTCGTGCTGGGTGGAGTCCCTGGGGGTGTTCCTCTGGCTGAAGCAGAGAGAGATTGGGATGTGAAGTGCAGGTCAGGTTTTCTGGGCCCCCTGAGAGAAGGGTAAGGAAGGTGCCTGCCAGCTGGGCTCACAGGTGAAAATAGAGGTGGCTGTGGTAGATCTGGTGGCCTGGAACACCCCCAGGTGCTGCTGTGGGCCTGGGGCAGGTCATGCAATGCTGCTCCCAGGGCTGGCTGCAGCTCCTGTGCCAGGCAGCCCCTGGAGAGGTGAACATGGCTCCATGTGCCCTGGCACAAAGCTCTTCCCATAACATGCTTCATGTTTACCTTTGCTTGCCTCCTGTGTGCTGCTCCTGAGGCTTTCAGCACAGAGAGGTCCTAGTGCAGGGAGCAAAGCCTCAGATTTTGGTAGCACAAACATGGATCGTGGTGGGGAGAACACCAGGGGCCTGCACTGTTAGAAACAGCTCTGGGCTAAGCAACATGGAACTGCAACATGCTGTGGCCTAAGAACTGTTTCTGCTAGCCCCCTGAGTAAGCAGGAGCTGGGCACTGGGAGCAGCTGGGGAAGGGACATTGGGAAGAGACTTCCATGGGCTGAAGGCAGCTCTCTCTCCTGCAGGCCAGTGACTGGGGCTCCCTCCCAGCAGGTCTGGAACAGCCAGGAGGGCACAAGAGGAGCTCTGGCTGCCACCCCAACCCTCCAAACCTGCAGCTGGAGCTGCTGTCTTTCTGAGCAGTGAGCATCCTTCCAGTGCTGATCCTCAGACCTGAGGAGAAAGAGAGAGAGAGCTGCTGCTGAGTAAGGAACCCCCCTGCAATAAAGCTGCTCTCCCTGCTCTGTGCTAACAGCCAGTGCTGGGCTTTGCTGGGTGCAGACTCTGAGGCAGGGCATCTTTTGGCTGAGGGGTTTTTTTGGGTATCTCCTCCCTTTGGGCTGGTTTTGTGGCCATGGTTCCTCTGTGTGGCTCATGTGCTCAGGGCACACCCCAAGGCCAGACAGAGGTGCAGCCTAGTGCCTTCAGCTGCGTTCTGAAGTCAGTGCTTCAAAGCATTCTTGGTTTTCATTCCTCATGGGACCTCTTGAGAGAAGGAGAACTGGGAATTCATGAGCTTGGCAGCCAGGAGCCAGGCTGCCAGTGTAGTGAGAGACCTGGGGAGGGGTTTGAGGTGAACTGAGGGAGGATGTGAGTGAGGGCTGTGGCCTGGGAGAGGCAGTGGAATGCAGCAGAGCCACCCTGGCACTGCACACAAGGAGCTCTCCCTGGCTCTGCAGAGCTGTGGGGGTATAGCTCAGGGGTAGAGCATTTGACTGCAGATCAAGAGGTCCCCGGTTCAAATCCGGGTGCCCCCTCCCCTTTTCCCATCTTTTTGTCTCCCCAGAAGCTGGTTTCCAGCCCTTTTCTGGCAGTGGTTTCCCCCAGACTGCCTGCAGGCTCTGTCCTCTGTGTGAGCAGCTGCTGGCCAGAGGTGGAGCAGCAGATTTCCCCCTCAGAGAAGGGGAGGCTGAAGGAGAGGTGGTTGTGAGGCAAGAAGTGGCTAACTCAGAAGCTGCTTTTTGTCCTGGCATCAATCTGCAGAGCTGTGCTGGGACAGGCAGTAACTGGGGGATCCCTGCTGTGCTGGGACAGGCAGTAACTGGGGGATCCCTGCTGGGCAGGTGGAGGCAGTGGCAGGGGGTGTAGCTCAGGGGCAGAGCATTTGACTGCAGATCAAGAGGTCCCTGGTTCAACTCCAGGTGCCCCCTCACAATCTCTCTTTTTTCTGGGAGGTTTTGGGGTGTTTCTTCCCTGGAAGGCTAACTGGGAAGGTCAGCTTGGCCCTCTCTCCTCAGAACTCCTTTTCATGGTCCAGGCAGAGCTCGAAGGCACAGGGAGGATGTCAGAGACACTGAGGCAGTTGCTGTGTCCAGGCTCAAGCTGTTCCAGGAGAAGAGGCTGGGAGAGGAAAGAGATAAGGCTGGAGAGGAGCTGGGCCAAGGTCACCTGGTGAATAAAAAGCAGGGCAGTGCTGCAGTGGCTCTGCTGCTGTCCTGTTTCAGCCTGGCAATGTCTGCAGCAGGACTGGAGTCCTGTGGAGCAGAGAGGTCAGAGACTGGGGAAGATCCTGTGAAGTGTTTGGGTTTGTGGGTGAGGTGGCAGCTCTGCACACAGGGGGTATAGCTCAGTGGCAGAGCATTTGACTGCAGATCAAGAGGTCCCTGGTTCAACTCCAGGTGCCCCCTCTTTTCTTCTCTCTTCCACCCTCCTTTTGTCCTTCCTTCCCTCTAGTAATCATATTTCTCATCACTGACCACATGTAACTCCCTGTACAGCCTCTGGCAGGCACATGAAGGTGCCCAGGGAGCTGTCAGGCAGGAGACACTAACAAGTGGACATGAAAACTTCTCTCTCTGGAGAATGGGAGGAGTTTTTTTGTGTCTCTCTATGGAAGCTTCTGAAGCCTCCCAGGGCAGGTGCTGAGCCAGGGGGTATAGCTCAGTGGTAGAGCATTTGACTGCAAATCAAGAGGTCCCTGGTTCAACTCCAGGTGCCCCCTCTTTTCTTCCCCAACGTTGTCAGAGGAGGGAGAGGTCTCTGTGCTGGGCAGTGCAGGTTGGGTTCTGAGCTGCATTAGTCAAGGTGCTGAGGCCCTGCCTGGAAGGAAAGGGCAAAGGGCTGCCCAGTGAGTAACTACTCCCTGTCTGTGCTCTTCTTTGTTCTTATTTCTCTGTAGTAATTCTATTTCTTGTAACTAATCCTGTTTAACTCCCACTGGAAAGGTTTTGAAGCCTCCCAGGGCAGGCCCTGAGCCAGGGGGTATAGCTCAGTGGTAGAGCATTTGACTGCAGATCAAGAGGTCCCTGGTTCAACTCCAGGTGCCCCCTTCTTTAAGGTCCTTTTTTCCCCTCCTGCCAGCATCTCTTCACATACCAACTGCAGAGAGACTTCTGTTACCCCTCTGAGGCCTGGGCAAGCACTTGCTGATCTTTTGCCAGGTACAGAATCAGACTTTGGGACATTTCTCTCTCTCCTCATGCACACAGATGAGCTCAAGAGAGGTGCCACTGCTCTGGTTTTTCCAGTTGGGGGTAATTGCCATTAATTAAGCACTACCCAAGGTGGAAGTGGAGCTGGGGCAGTGATGCATAAGCCAGCGTGTGGCTGGGCTGTGGGGATGACAGCACTGCTGCCTGGGGAGCTTTGTTCTCCCCGTGACAGCTCTTGCTGCCTGGGGAGCTTGGTTCTCCCCAGCCCGGGGCTCGAACCCTTCACCTCCGGCCCCGCAGTCGGGAGCTCTGCCCCTGAGCCGCGCCCCCGCCGCGGGGCCCCTGGGGGCTGGGGCCTTGGCGGGAGGAGGTGGCTCAGGGGCAAGGCGCTGGCTTGGCAACTGGGAGGTCACCGGTTCTAAGCCCGCCCCAGGCTGCTAACACAGCCCCAGGCTCGCTAACTGCAGCAGCGTCCCGAGGAGCAGACATTCCACAGGTTGTTGGCATGACAAAGCTGCCCCGGGAATTCCAGCTGCTCTAATTGCTAACCCTGACTCACTGCCACTTCCTTGGGATTGCTTCTGCCAGCCTCACATCAAACCTGCTCAAAGCTTGCCCTTGATTCCAGTGCAAACCAGAAATGAACTGGTTGTTCATCATGTAGAACCATTTGGGTCGGAAAGAACCTTGGGATCACGGAGTCTAACCGTAAAGTAACACTCCCACCATAGGGTGTTTTGTCTTCTCTGCCAGAGTGACCCAAGCCCCCTAACAGCAGCAGGGATCCCCCTTTCATCCACCCCAACAGCTCAGATGTGGGAAGGAGAGACTTAAAAATCTTTTAGGCTGAATAAATTGATAATGAAGTGGTCAGGAACCAGGCTAGCAAGACTGGAAGGTCCCTAAGGCTGAAGGGTGAGATGACATCAAAGGCTGAAGTCATCAGAAACAAGACACTAATTAAGGCAGTATCTAAGGGTGGTAAAATTCTTTCAGCTTTTGCAGGTAATGCCTTTCTGTGGCTTCTTTACATAAGCCACAGACAGACTTGGGCAAAGATCAAAACACTGAGGTGGCCTCTCCAGAACCTGTGGTGGTTTTAGTGCTGAAGCCCACACCTCAGTATAATGAACTAGGAAACTCATGGAGCAGATGTGCAAAGCTTTATGTGATGCAAGTCATGTAATCGATCCTATCTAGTTTCTTTGTTGTCTGTACTGTACATAAACTGCTGCTGCCTGAGCTCACAGGGCCGGGTTTGTTATTTATTGCCTGGCACCATTGTGTGTCGTGGTTTTGCACCCTGGGGTAAGGACTCTTTTGGCCACTACATATCCAGCTGGATGTGGCTGCAGTCTCTGCTCTGCTTTTGCAAAGGGGCACCGAGATTCGAGCTCCACCCTTGGGCTATAGGCCACTGATGTGGGAAAGGAATGAAACCAACCTGCTGCCTGCTCGCAGCCACACCAGGCCCTGTCCTGAGGGGATCGGCGGCGCTCTGGACACTGCAGCCGCAGAGATGGGGAACTCCGGGTGCTCCGCGCCGCTCAACCTTCTCCCGCACCTGGGGAGTTCAGGCCAGTGCTTTCAGTCATCCGTATTTCCTACCGAACGGCTGAAGGACACCGGCTCGGCCCTCGCCTCCTCTCAGCCGCCATCTTCCGGCTCCGACAGCGGCGCTCCGGAAGTGACGTACCGAGTAGAGCGGAAGCGGCGCCGGCGCGGCCTGATGACGTAGGGCCAGGCCCGGTAGTGGCGGAGGAAGTGCTGGCCTTGACTGTTAGGCCGCCGCGATGGGGGGAGGCGACCTGGTGAGGAGCCGTCTGGGCCCGGAGAGAGCCGAGCGGGGCTGAGAGGGGTTGGGAGTCTGCCTCGGGTCTCCGGGTCCCGGTCTGGGCTTAGGCTCGCTGGCCGGTGGGCCGCGGCCTGCGGCCGTTCCCTACCCCTCACCGCGGGGCTGTCTGTGTCCGTGGGGCTCAATGGGGCGGGAAGGAACGCGTCCCGTTCTTCAGGCCTCAACCCCAGGGTGAAAGGGCTGCGGTTGAGCTCCGCGTTATGCAGCCCCTTCCCCCGTGGCCGCCGGCGAGAGGAGGCCTGAGGGGACCCGAGGGAGATGTTTGGTGACCCTTCGTTAACGGGCCCGGTCCGGTTTCCCTCCCGCAGAACCTGAAGAAGAGCTGGCACCCCCAGACCCTGCGCAATGTGGAGAAGGTGTGGAAGGCTGAGCAGAAGCATGAGGCCGAGCGCAGGAAGATCGAGGAGCTGCAGAGGGAGCTGCAGGAGGAGCGAGCGCGGGAGGAGATGCAGCGATACGCTGAGGACATGGGCACCGTCAGGTGAGGGGTGCAGGTGGTAATAGCCCTGGCCATCCTCCATGGGCAAGCACTGGCTGATGAGGTGGTGCGAGTGCTCCTGGTGCCCCTGAGAGAGCCCTGGGTGTGTTGTCACCAACCATAAAATGTTTCCATTCACCTTCATAATCCAGTGCCTTAGAAGGTAACTTTAGAGCTGTGAGAGGGAAATAAGATGGTCTGGTTTGCCACAGGAAAAGAGAAGAGAAGCTGGAGTGGATGTACCAGGGGCCTGGAGGCATGGTGAACAGAGAGGAATACCTGATGGGTCGCCCTGTGGACAAATACATCTTTGAGAAGGCAGAAGACAAGGATGCAGGCTGCTCCAGTGAGACAGGGCTGCTGCCAGGCTCCATTTTTGCCAAGTCAGGAGCCAATTCTGTCCTAGACATGGCAAACAAAATCCGGGAGGATCCACTCTTCATGATCAGGTACTGCCTGAGGGGCTGAAAGCAGCAGTAGATGAGGCAAAGCAGCAGTCTCAGCAGCTTGCTAGGAGCTGCTTTATTTATCTCTGTGAAGTCTGCTCTTGTGGCTGTTCCTCCCAGCTCCCTCTGCCTCTTTGGAGGCTGTGTGTGGGCTGGAGGTGGCAGGCAGAGAGGTCACAAGTCACCAGGGGTTTGCCTGTGTGTTCTAGACAGCACTGGAACATCAAAGAACTCTTTTTTGCTTGGCTCTGGTTTGCTGAGTGCACAACATTTGCCTGTTTCCCTGCTGTGTACGTGTAGAGCTTGCACTTGCTGGCTTCCTGCTGTGGAAATGTTGCTTTGCATCATCTGGAAGTGCTAACAGTTTGTTTGCTGTTTCAGAAAGAGGGAGGAAGAGAAGAAGAGAGAGGTTTTGAATAACCCTGTCAAGATGAAGAAGATCAAAGAGCTGGTAGGTGTGTCTCAGGTCTCCTGCACAGGCTCAAGGCACTGACTGCACTGAGCCAAGAGGGTAGCTCCAAATTAGGGTCTCTTGGAAGGAGGTTTCCTGACTCCTCCCAGAAAACCAGAGTAAATTCAGCTTGCTGTCATGGAACAAGGTTCTGTATCAGCCTCCCAGCAGGAATTAGTCTCTCCTCCTTTCAAGTCCAGTGTTATTTTACTCTTGGAGATCTCCTGGTGTGGTTTGGGCTGGTTTGAGCTGGTGGTTAATGGTTGGGTCAGGGCTGCAGAGTGTTGGCAGAGCTAGGGTTGGACATGCACTGGCACCAAGCTGGCACTAGGGAAGACTCCACTGAACTCTGGACTTCTGAGAGAAGATCTTGTTAAATAATTCAGGTTTTATTGCAGGAGCCTTTCCCCAGAGAGCTCTGGCTTAGGATCATGCCTCTGGCACATGTCAGAGCCGGGAGGGAGCTTAAAGCTCAGCCTAGTTCCACCCCCAGGGACACCTTCCCTTAGCTTAGCTTGTGATTAACCTGACTTGTGATCCTGACTGCCCAAGTGTGGAGAGAGGAGTCCTTACCAATGAGATGTGCCTTGCCTCCTAGCTGCAGAACAGCTTGGACAGAAAGGAGAAGAAGAAGAAGAGAGAGAAGAAGAAGAAGCACAGGAAGCGTCGGCACAGCAGCAGCGGCAGCGGCAGCAGCGATGAGGAGCGAGGCAGAGCCAAGTAGGGTTGGAGCTTTGGGGGTGAAAGTGCCATGGCTCCTGCTTCATGGAGTTCCTTTCCCTGGCTTCTGATCCCTCTCTGAGTTTTTTGCCTTTCTGATGAGTGCTCTCAGTTGGCCTCAGTGTTTCTGTATGTGTCTGCCCTGGGTTTTGCATCACCAAATCACTTCAGCACTGGAGTTGTCTCCTCCCGAAGCACTGTTCTGTTTCCTCTTCAGGGCTCAGAAGAGGATCAACAGTTCCTCCTGGAAACCTGCTCCTCCCAGAGTCCCAGGCTATGGCTTACAGGTAACACAGCTCTGGCAGTGTTTGGGAGGTTATTGCTTCCCCAGCTGGAAGAGGATTCTGAGCAGGAGGTGATAGGATAAAGTTCATGTTGGGTTTGAAGCCATCCAAGCCTTGAAACTAAAGCTGCTTGGATCCTGGCAGGACTTTTGTCTGCTCTGAACTCAAGCTTTGTTTCATTTCTCCTCACATTCCCTGCCTGACTGCCTTGGCATTTGAGTTTGATACAGAAGTAACCTTTTAGACACAGGTGTTAACAAGAGCCTGGGAGCGAGAGAAGGAAACACAGACCACAGCCTGCACTCCTTCCTGCACTTAGCCTTGTCTGAGGTCCCCTCTAGGACCTTGCATTGTTGTTGTTCTCCTTCAAGACATCATCTCCTGAGAGATACTTTGGGATTCCAGGTCAGAGACCCTGAGCAGAGCCACAGAGCTCAGAGCTCTCCAGCTGCCAGCCAGGAGAGGAGCTCCCACAGGCACCAGGCTCGGTCCAGGTCCAGGAGCCACTCCTGCTCTCCCCAGAGACACCCTGGCAAGAGGAACTCAGAGCAGTCTGGAAGCAGGGGGTCAAGATCTCCTTCCAGACACAGCAAACAGTGAGTCTGGCTAACCTGGCTTATGGAGAGCTGGGGCTGCTGGGGGTGGGGGGAAGCTCTCTAGAATCAGAATCACTCTGCCTGAGCCTCCTTCTGCCACATGTCCTGGCCACACTGTGGCTCAGCTCTGGGTGTAAAGGCAGGGGCTGTGCCGTTGTGCAGCAGCACAGAGGTGAGGTGTTCCAGGAGGGAACATGCTGTCTGCAGCTGGACTCCTGCTTTGGGACATCCTCTTCCTGGGGACTCCCTGTAGGTGCTGCCTGGGGCTGTGCTTTGTTTGGGCTGTCCCTTCTCTTCCAAAGGGGTTGCTGATGGGGAAGTTGCTTTACTAACTGCTGGTCAGGTCAGGGCCCAGGTGCTGTTGGTTCATGACATGACTGAGGGTGAGGAAGAAGGCAGAGAGAGTGACAGGGTGTTGAGTGTCAGCAGAGTCTGCTTTCAAAGGGGACAGCTGACAGGCCTGCAGGGGTGGGAAATGGATCCCAAACAATGCAGGGGAGCTTTAGAAGTGTGAAAATGTGTCTTCAGCTGCCCTAAAAAGGGGTGTTTTGGGGTTCCAGGCACAGCAGGGAGGAGAAGGGCAGAGCCAGGAGCCCTTCCCCGAAGAGGAGCTATCGGCGGCAGCACGCTCCAGGCTACACCAGGTGAGTGAGGTCTTGTCCCTGGGGGGAGGTTGCCCTCCTCATTGTGAACCAAATCCTCTTCTGTTCGCTGAAACAGGTTGGATTGAGTGCCCAGACAGTCAGACAGCAAGTCCTGAAGTGCTTGGTTTGATCCTGAGCTTGATTGTTAGGGAACACCTTGGGCTGGTTGATGTGAGCACTGGGTCTCCATGTGTCTCTCATCCCTCTTCAAGGCACTAATGTTAATTACAGACTGTTAATTAATGAGCTGCATCCTGTTTCACTGTCATCAGGAAACTAGAGCCTTGACAGCATGATTTTACCAATCAGTTAACACCAAGGCAGAAAACTCTTGCTAGGGGCATGGGGGAGGAGAACACTCAGACATGGACTTAGGAGCTTTGCTGATTGGTACCAGAGAGAAAAAGATGTGAAACACTCCTGATCTGGGGGCTGTCAGTGGTCAGAAAGGATGGGAAGCAGGAGGGGATGGAGCCCAGCTGGCTGCTGATCACAGCTCTGCTCCTTTGCTGCACCAACAGGAAGATCTCTCCAGAGGAGCTGGAGCGCAAGCGGCAGGAGATGATGGAGAATGCCAAGTGGAGGGAAGAGGAGAGAGCAAACAACCTCAGGAAGCACCAGAAGGAGGAGGAGCTGGAGAGGGAACTGCAGAAACTCGACTCCAGAGATGGGAAGTTCTTCAAGTGAGTGACTTTCACTTAGCAGCTTTCATTCAGGAGAAACATAGGCCACAGCTCTCGAGGGGTGAGTGATGGCCTCAGCCTGAGATGTGTCAGGTGATGGCACAAGATCTCTCTGCTGTGTTTTACAGTAGAACTAGTGACATCTGCTCAAATTCCTGCTTACCCCAAGAGAGAGTTATCTCTATCCTGCTCTTAGCCCAAGAGAGAATTGTTTCTGGCTTGGCCTTGGCAGTCAGGCTGAGAAACCAGGGATCAGTTACTTTTTTGCCACCCTGTAGAAACCCCCAGCAGCGTTTTACCTGCAGATGTGGAAGAGGTTCTCTGCTTTCAGGAGCCTGCAAGTCCACTGGGAGCCTGTGGGACTGAAACCTTGTGGCCAACCTAGTCATTTCCACTGGAGCTCTGGCATTTGGACTCCCTCCCAGAGGAGCTCTGCCCTCAGTTCAGGAGCACATGGCTTTTCCTTCCCAGGAAGCAAGCACATCCCCTGGGGCAGCTGCATTTGTAATTAACAGTTAGTTATATTTGGAAGGTGGAGGAGGCTTGAGAGCTCCTGAAAGGGAGCCCTGCCCTCAACTAAGGGATGGAATCTGGTACAGGCCAAGCTAAAAGCTCTGAGGTTCTCTCAGTGCAGGCTTCAGGAGGAAATCATTTGCTGCTTTCTCTGTGAGGTTAATTGAAGATGACTTGGGGATGGTGAATCCTGCTGGAAACATTCAGAGAGGGATTCTGATTCCTGTCCTTGCTCCCACCCCCTGCAGCCGCCTCAAGCTGGAGAGTGCAGCTACCTCCACCCTGGAGGACAGAGTGAAGCGCAACATCCACTCCCTGCAGAGGACCCCAGCTGCCCTGGAGAAGAACTTCATGCAGAGATGAAAGTTGTTCTTCCTCTGCTCCTGTGCAGAAGCTAACTGGACCCTTGTTCCCAAAGGTGAGAGGCCTCCAGTGCAGACTCTGCTCTCCTCAGGAACAGTTCCCGTCTCCCAGAGCTGCTGGATTTCCGTGCTGCAGCCCACGGTGTGCTCTGGAGTGGTGGCACTGGGAACTCCCCTCTACTGCCTTTGACCTTGCAAGCAAACCTTTGCTGGAGAACTTGGGAGCCTTTGTATTCTACATTTAACTCACTGACAGATCCTTTCCTTCTCTCTCCACCTTGACTGGGAGCATTCTTCTCTATTATTACCAGATCCTATGCCAGGTGGTAGCTGCTGGGCACTGGGCAGCTTGGCCAAGCTCTATGAGACAGAGCAAGAAACCTCTTCTTGTCAGTGCTTTGAAGCAAATTCACACAGCAGATCATTTAGTGGGATTTGATAAAAGGGACAAAGTCTTGTCCCAGGCTGTCACCATGTCAGGTGTGGGTTTGGAGGGGGATGGTAGATGAGTCTCCAAAATACCTGTAGCCATTGTCTGGTTGCTCACAGATTTGAACTGTTTGACCCAGAGGGAGCTGCCCACGGGGGAAAGGCCATGAGCAGAGTGTAGCTGGTGCAGCAAATGTTTCTCTGGGATTTTGTACTGTAAGTAATGTGTATATGTACAACACTGTAGATGATTCTTTTTTATTGCTTTAAAAACTAAGAAACTATTGTCATTTTAAACCGTTCTTGGTGGCTTTTAGAGGGCTGGGAGGGGCAGGCTTGACCTTTCCTGTTGAAGGGCAGGGTTTGGAGCGGCTGTACAGTCCTGTGGCCACCCTTTTGGCGAGTTTAGCCCAGCGCCTGGCCCACGGGAGCTGGCCCCGCTGCCGCTGGAGCCCCCGGGGCAGGTCCCGGCGCCGCTTCTGGCCCTTTAAGTGCAGCGTGTGACGCGCGCCGCAGCCCATTCATAATTCCAGGCGCCTCGCTGCTGATTGGCCCGGCCGGGAGGGGGCGTGGCCAGGGCGCGTCACTCCGGCTGGGCGATACCATCTCCGGGAGGAGAGGGAGGGGAGGACGTGTGCTCTCCCCTTTCCCTCTCCCTCCAGCCAACCCTTGCCGCTCTTCTCTCCCTTGACCCGAGCCATGCTACGGTTGTTCCCCTTCCCGCCGCAGCTTGAGGCAGGAGGAGCTCAGTCGCCGGCTCCGCTTTACCGCTCTTCATGCTTCGGCTGCCCCCCCCCC
>VWZX01011114.1:1559711-1574711 GCA_013399015.1 Galbula dea
AGAGGCTCTGGGAGGGGAGGCAGAGGCTCTGGGAGGGGAGGCAGAGGCTCTGTGGAGGGAGACACAGCCTCTGCAGAGGGAGACACAGCCTCTGTGAAGCCCTTCAGCAAAACCCACCCCCCAAAGTGCCTGCCAGGTGCTGGAGCAGAAGGCAGCAGGCAGCTGAGAGCTCTCAGCCCCCTGTCCCCTCGCCGAGCCCTGGGCTGAGTGCTGACCCCCTGGGTGTTGGCTGCCTGCTGCCTGAGGCTGTTTGCAGCACTCCCAGCTCACCAGTGCCTCCCCTGCTCGGCCTGGCTGGCTCTTCCCCGTGCTGCAGGGAGGGATGGGAGGCTGTGGCTGCCCTCCCCAGCCCCTGGTTGGTTGTGTGTCCCCCCAGAACTCGGTGACCCGCAGCGCCCCGGTGAACAGCGCCAGGCAGGGCCGCTGCGGGGCGCGTTTCCTCACCACCTCCGACAGGAGGTTTGTCATCAAGGCAGTGTCCAGCGAGGACGTGGCAGAGATGCACAACATCCTCAAGAAGTACCACCAGGTATGGGTGAGTCTGGAACCTCCGCCCCCGGCAGGAGGGGATGATGATGTGCTGGGGAGCTTGGCTGCTGCAGGAGAGGGCAGCGTTGCTCAGCGTCCCAGAGCAAAGCCTTGGCTCAGCTGCCAGCTGCTCTGCAGTGCTCAGCTCCTTCCCAGCTCCCCCTCTTCCTCACAGCACTCACTTCTGGGTTGGTGGGAGCTGGGAGCTGGAATTCAGCTCCTCAGGCAGTCCTTTGAGGGGCCCAGGAGGTGCCAGTTAGCTGCAGCAGGGGCAGGGAGGGAGCAGAGGGGGGCAGCTGGATGGGCTGGGGCTTCTCCACAGGGGCTGATCTGCTCTCTGCTTGCAGATGCACTCACAGAGCCACAGGGCGTGAAGGTAGCCAGGGCAACCAACAGCCTAGGACACATGTGCTGGGCCTGCACAGCCAGTGTGTCAGCTCTGTGTCAGCTCAGGGCTGGGAGAGTCTTACAGTGTCCTGGCTTGTTATTTCTTGGGAGCCTAGGAGCCATTTGCAAGCCTCCTTCCTTCCTTCCTTCCCCCTCCTTCCTTCCTTCCCCCTCCTTCCTTCCTTCCCCTCCTTCCTTCCTTCCCCTCCTTCCTTCCTTCCCCCTCCTTCCTTCCTTCCCCCTCCTTCCTTCCTTCCCCCTCCTTCCTTCCCCTCTGCCCTCAGTGTCAGGTGGCTGGCACTGGAGCCTCTGCTGGGCTGTGTTTCTGGCAGAGCAGAGCTTTGTGGCACAGTGACAGCTCTGCCTCTCTCCTCTCTGCAGTTCATAGTGGAGTGCCATGGCAACACCCTCCTGCCCCAGTTCCTGGGCATGTACAGGCTGACTGTGGATGGGGTGGAGACCTACATGGTGGTCACCAGGAATGTCTTCAGCCACAGGCTGACTGTGCACAGGAAATATGACCTGAAGGTGAGGCTCTGGGGGGGCAAGCACAGAGCTGAGAGCTCCTGTAGCAGGCAGGGGGGAGTTGGGCTTTGTAACAAGGTCCTGGCCTTTGCTTTTTGCTCAGGGAATTGGGTTTTGGGGGCTTGGGCTTGGGCTGGGGCTTCCCTTGAGNTTTCCCCCTCCTTCCTTCCTTCCTTCTTTCCCCCTCCTTCCTTCCCCTCTGCCCTCAGTGTCAGGTGGCTGGCACTGGAGCCTCTGCTGGGCTGTGTTTCTGGCAGAGCAGAGCTTTGTGGCACAGTGACAGCTCTGCCTCTCTCCTCCTTGCAGTTCATAGTGGAGTGCCATGGCAACACCCTCCTGCCCCAGTTCCTGGGCATGTACAGGCTGACTGTGGATGGGGTGGAGACCTACATGGTGGTCACCAGGAATGTCTTCAGCCACAGGCTGACTGTGCACAGGAAATATGACCTGAAGGTGAGGCTCTGGGGGGGCAAGCACAGAGCTGAGAGCTCCTGTAGCAGGCAGGGGGGAGTTGGGCTTTGTAACAAGGTCCTGGCCTTTGCTTTTTGCTCAGGGAATTGGGTTTTGGGGGCTTGGGCTTGGGCTGGGGCTTCCCTTGAGGCTTGTTTGTTGTTGCATTCCCCTGGGGCAAGGAGTGGCCTGCAGGACCCCAGGGGGAGCTTGGGCTGGAGAAACACTGCCAGTGTTCTCTGGCATGGGCTGCTGGAGTCCTCTGGGGAGGTGACACAGTGCAGCAATGCTCTTCTCTCCCTCCTTTCCCCAGGGTTCAACAGTATCCAGGGAAGCAAGTGATAAGGAGAAGGTAAGGAGCAGCCCTGGCCAGTTTCCCTTCCTCCTGGTGGCTGGAAGCAGGTGTTGACCCAAGGGGTGTTGAGCAGGAGATCTGAAATGGGCCCTGAGGGATAACCTGTCCCTGTCCCACCCCTCAGGTTGTGCTCAGCAGCTGCTCAGGAGGAGATGGTGCAGATCTGGTGACTCTACCAACCCCACAAGCACCAAACCCCCCCAGTAGTGCAGTGCTGTCTTTAGGTTAGGATTTCCTAGCACGCCCTGAGCCCCAGCCTGAGGCAGGGCAGCAGTTAGCTGTTGCAGCAGATGTTTCTAGAAGCCAGAGCAGCTCCTTCTCAGATCCTTGGCCTGTCTCAGCATGGTTGGGAGTTTGGCTTCTCCCTGAGACTCCTGGCCCTGCAGAGCCTGGGCTGGGCTGCTGCCACCTGAGGTGCTGTTGGAGTCCCAGCAGTGACTCCTGGTGCTGCACAGGCACTTGGGCTTTCAGGTTTGGGGCTGCAGAGTGAAGTCTACACCAGTCTGCCCTAAAATGAGGTCTCTGCCTTGCTCCAAGGAGCTCCCAGTTCCACCAGGTGCTCTGGAGTCAGAAGACAGCTTCCTTGTGCCCCAGTGTCCTCAACTGGCTGCTTCTTTACTCTGTAGCTTTCTCTGCCACTGCAGTTTGTCCCAAACCATTATCAACCTCTCTGAAGCCACTCTGAGAACAAACTAATGCCATCCCCAGCTGCAGAAAGGGGTTCTCTGCTCCTCCCCATCCCTGGGGCATGCTCAGGGCCTGCTGCACAAGGCACTGGGTTTCTTTTTCCCCCCTCAAGCCTTTAGGGACAGAAACATTTCTTCTTTTCCAAGGCCTCAGTCCTTGCCCTGAGTCAGAAGCCAACCAAATTATTTTCTTTTCTATTCTGGGACATCTCTGGCTGGAGCTCAGCTGTCAGAGCTTTCAGCCTGCAGCAGATCCTCCAGCAGTCTTGGGGAGTTGCTCTCTGTGCCTCCCTTCAGCCTCCCCTGAGGTAACAGCTCAGCACATGGCTTCCCTGGCAGGTCTTTTTGCTCTGCCTGGTGCTGTTTTCATGCTCGGTGCACAGGGGGAGCTGCTCCACCTCAGAAACAGGCCAGAGATGCTGGTGCAAGCCCAGGCTCCCAACCAGGAGTCACAGCTTGCCGATGGAGCAGTGTAGCAGCCCTCCCCCCCAGGGAGCAGCAGGGGCTGGGAGAGTTTCACCCAGGCTTCTTGTTGCAGGCCAAGGATCTGCCAACATTCAAGGACAATGACTTCCTGAATGAGGGCCAGAAGCTGCATGTTGGAGAGGAGAGTAAAAAGCAGTTCCTTGAGAAGCTGAAGCGGGATGTGGAGGTGAGAGAGGCCTGGGGGCAGCTTCTGCCCTGCCCCCGTGCCTGGGTACCCCCTGTAGCCTCTGGCTCCAGGAGGTGAGAGGGGCCTGGGGGCAGCTCCTGCCCTGCCCCCGTGCCTGGGTGCCCCCTGTGGCCTCTGGCTCCAGGGGCTGAGCAGTGGCTGGGAAGCAAGTGGCTCCTGGGCAAGCCAGGGTTGTGCTGCTGCCAGCAGGCCTGGCAGCTCCTGGGTAGGTTCTCTGGGGTCTAAGAAGGGTTGAGCTCTCACTCCAGCCCTCTCTGTTCAGGGGGAGAAGAGGAGGGAGGATTCTGAGCTCCCATCCATGCTGCTCTCCCTCCTCTCCTCCCCCCCAGTTCCTAGCCCAGCTGAAGATCATGGACTACAGCTTGCTGGTTGGCATCCACGACGTGGACAGAGCAGAGCAGGAGGAGATGGAGGTGGAGGATCGAGCAGAGGAGGAGGAGTGTGAGAATGATGGGCTTGGGGGCAACCCCCTCTCCTCCTATGGCACCCCCCCAGACAGCCCTGGCAACCTCCTCACCTACCCACGCTTCTTCGGGCCCGGGGAGTTCGACCCCTCCGTGGATGTCTATGCCATGAGGAGCCACGACAGTGAGTGCCAGACAACACTGCCCCCAGGGGGCTGGAGGCCAAGGAGCTGAAGGTGGCCTGGGCTCTGCCTGGGCTCTGTCCCCAGAGAGAGGGAGAGACCCTGCCAGCTGTCTCTCTCCTGTGCTGTGGGCTCCCTTGCTGTGGCTGCTGGGAGCTGGAGGGGCTGGAAGTGATGCTTGGAGAGCAGTGGCATGTTCAGAGAGCAGCTGGGCCTCTGGTCTCCTCTTTCCAGTCCCTTTTCTCTGCCCTCAGCACCTGGGCCTCTGCTCTGCTCTTTCCAGCCCTCTCTCTCTGCCCTCTCACAGCCTCCAGCCTTGCTTTCTCTGCTAGCTGCCTCCAAACAGACCTGCCATGTGTCTCCTCAGGATGGGGAGGGGTGTGGGTGGGCAGCTGGGCTCTGCTCCCAGCTCAGGGTGTTGCTAGCAACCCTCTCCTGCCTTGCCAGGTGCCCCCAAGAAGGAAGTGTACTTCATGGCCATCATAGACATCCTCACACCATATGATGCAAAGAAGAAAGCTGCACATGCTGCCAAAACAGTGAAACATGGGGTAAGCAGCCTGCTCCCTCCATGGAGGGTGGCTTTTGGGTGGGGCTTCAGCTTTGCCTGGGTGCCTGGGAGTGATGGCTGCTGACACTGGTGCTGTGGGAATCCTCCAGGGACCCCAGGCCCAAGAGCAGCTCTTCCCTCTCCTGCTGTCTCAGATTCTCTTGCAAAGGTTTTCCCTCTGCTGCCTTGGAGGTGACTTGCACTGGCATCCCAGCCAGGGGGTGCTTGATTGCTCTGCTGTGGCACCAACAGCCTGGCAGAGGAGGACTGGGCTGGCTGCAGGGGGATGTTCTACTCTGTCCTGCTCCCTGGCAGGAACCCTGAACCCCCCAGAGGGGCTTGAAGAAGTGCTGAGTTATTGAGTGTGCTGTGGAGGTTTTCATGCCCCTTCCCAATCTCCTCTGAACCATGAGGGAACAGATGGCAGTGTTTGACTCTGGGCTGCAGAGGATCCAGCTGCAGCTGAAATCAGTTTCCTTCTGGATCAAACCAGATCTCCAGACCTCTCTGGGTGGTTTTTTGCCCCAGTCCATGCTGCCAGTACTGCTCCCTGCTGCCCTCATCCCCTCAGGGGCTGCAGGCTTTGCCCTGGCAGCTCCAGTCCGTGCTGCCAGCACTGCTCCCTGCTGTCCTCATCCCCTCAGGGGCTGCAGGCTGTGCCTCTGGAGGCTGTTGTGACCTCTCTCCTCTCTCCCTTGCAGGCTGGGGCAGAGATCTCCACTGTCAACCCTGAGCAGTACTCCAAACGTTTCAATGAGTTCATCTCCAACATCCTGACATAGTCACCTGCAGCCTGCAGTGGGAGGTGCAGAGGAGAGGAGATGAAGAGGGGCTACTTCAGACAGAGAACACAGCCTGTGACACTCAGACAGACACTGTAGCAGCATGTGGGGGTGTGCATCGTGTGGGAGTGTGTGTGTGGGAGTGTGTGGCACTGTGTGACTGCAGAGACTTCACTCTAGGTGCACCCTCCCCCAGTCCACTGCAGCCAGGTGGAAGAGGGAGGGTTTATGTTACAGAAGTGCCCAGACACAGCTTGGAGGGCTTTTTAAACCAAGACAAGTGCATTGTTTCAGCACTGCTCTTTCTAAGGACCTTCTCTCCTCTCCAGTCAAGAGAAGCCCCCAGGGCTGAGAGGTGTGGCACTGGACAGAAGGGATCCCTCTGGCTCACAGCAGGGGGGGTGGAGCAGTGCCTGATTCCACAAACTACTACTAGTTCAGTTGTTGTTGTTGTTGTTGTTGTTGTTGTTGTCGTTGTTATGACTGGACTGCCTTCAGCAGAGACATCCAGACCCTTTTGTCTCCCTCTGGGTAGGAATGGGAAGGAAAACAGCTCACCCTTTCAAGGCTGGCAGATAGGACTCTCTGAGGAGCAGTGTCACTCAGCTGTAGGTCAATCCAGACTCTTTTTGTTGTTGTTAATTTAAGGAACAAACCCCTTTTTGTAACTGCACTTGATGTACCAGAGGGAGAAGAGAGAGGAACAGCTACCAAAGGTGAGCACTTCAGAAGGCTGGGACTCCTAGAGCCTCCAAAGCACAGCAAGCCAGTGTGAGGAGTCACAGAGGCACTGAACAAGCTCAGATGCTGCCATCCTGGGAGCCTTTGTGTTGCCACTTAGCCAGCAGCCAAAGCAGAGCTGGTTGGTACCAGTAGGTCTGGGCTAGGGCCTGAGGAGCTGGGAGTCTTCCCTCTCCCACCTCAGGCAGGAGTGGCTGTGTCTGAGGTTCCAGTGCTCATCTAGCTGCTGTTCAGTCTTCCTTGCTTGCCCAAGCTGCAGCAGGTACTGAGTTTGTCTCCTGGCAGAGGTTCTTGGCTCAGCTGGGGTCTCTCTGGGATGGCAAAGGTCTCTGGCACACCGAGGAGTTGGACTCGCTGGGAGCTGCCCGTGGAGCAAGTGCCACTGCTCAAGAGGACTCAGGACTTGAGCTGGGCTTGGTTTGACTCTTCTCTGCTCCACATCCTTCTCTGGAGCCACAGGCAAGGAGTGGAAACGTTTGAACACATTCTTTTCCCCCTCCCCTAAGGAACTGGACCTGCTTTCTGGGACTGAATGATGCCCTCGTTTGTCTCTGGAACACTTGTGCTCCTCACAGCCAAGCTTCTCAGACCTGCTTTGGGTTTTGTTAGGTCTGCTGCACACCAGCTCCAGAACTTTGGGTTCCTTCCTTTATTTCCTTGGTTTGTTTTCATTGTCTTTTGCTTGTGAAGCAGAATGGAAGAGTTTGGGACAGACCTCTTGCAGCTGCAACACCTTGCTCACCTGCCTTCAACCTCTGTTCACATATGCCTTTGGTTTGGGACCCTGGCCTGTGCTGGGACATGTGCTCCAGTGTGCTGGGGGGAATCTGGTCCTGGGGAGAGGTCCTTGGTGCTCCTCACATCCTGCTCCTTGCCCTAGGCCAACCCTGGCTCTGCTCTGGGGTCAGATGTGGGCTTGGGCTTTAGTTCTCTCTTCATCCCCACGTTGTGATGTGAACCCCAGAGGTCCCAGCTGTGAAGGGGACAGAATGGGGCTCAGGTTTTCAGCCCACAGGAGTGCACTGTAAATAGAGTCTTGGAGAAGGCAGAAAGGGATAGGAGGGATCATGATCAACCTTTTTATTCATGCCCTTTGGCATGGGACAGATCTCTTCTGGCACTGCAGCCCAGTCCCTGTTCTGAGGTGGAGGCTGACACCCCCTGGGCAGGGGCTCCAGGGTCTCACCTCCCACGGGGGGTAGCTGGAGAAGCCACAAACCAGATGCAGCTCTGAGAGCACAAAGGGAGGACAGAGAGGGTGCCATCACCTGGGTTTGTGGGCATTAGGAACAACGAAGCACTTCAGGTTTGCTGTCAGAAGGGAAATACCTGTTCCCTTCTGACCCTTGGCAGCTCTGGAAGCCTGCACTGAACCTGCAGCCCTGGCCTGGGCAGTTGCCCTTCTCCTGTTGGGAGCTAGCTTCTGCTGCTGCTGCCTCCTCTCTGGCTGCTTAGCTTGGAATCCTCTGTTAGGCAGAGCAAAAAGGGGCAGGAAGAGAGGAGAGAGCTGGGGAACTGCAGCCATCCTGCCCTGGAACAGTGCAGAGCAAGCAACCCAGAGGCAGAGCAGGAGGAAGCTTTGCTTTGCTAGCAGCCAGGCTCCAGTGAAATCCCTGCCCAAGGGGGAGGTTCAGGGGCAGTTAGTTCCTGCAGGGAGCTGAGGAGCAGTTAACAGAGTCCTGAGGCCACTGCACAGCAGCTCCTGCTGGGGTTCCCTTGCCTGGCTCTGGCTCAGGGGTGATGACTTCAGCCCCTCCCCAGTGCCAAGCTGCCACCCTCTGTGTATTCAGGAGCTGAAATGCAACTTGCTGACTGCAGGAGGTGTTGCCCAGGTCTCTACGCTGGTTCAGCAGAAGCATTTGCTGCATTGTTTACATTTGCAGAGGTAGCATTGTGTTGCAAACGCTCTGTTGTCGCTGGTGGTGGTTTCTAGGCAGTGTTTTTGTTACCAGGAGAAAAGAAGTGAAGCTGCAAATCCTTGGCAGTTGCTTTGAAAAGGGACTTTTGTTGTTGTGGGGTTTGCTTGCTGGTTCCTTGGCCTTGCTCTGGCTCTGTTGGCTTCCTTTGTTGTTTTGCTTTTGTTTCATCTTGGTTTAGGTCACTTGGGATTTTATTTCCAACTGCAGTATTTAAAAGGAAAACCCCAACTCCTCCCACTCTTGGGTTTACAGCTGCTTCTGCTGGTTTGTTGTCTGTTTCTGCTGTGAGTCGAGTTGTAGTTGCTGACTGTAGCTGTTTCTGGCTGTAGCCTGCCCCCTGCAGCAGTGTGTGGCTGAGAGCCCCCTCGGGGAGAGGCAGGTGGCTCAGGCCCTGCTCTGAGGGCAAGAGTTTGGGGCAGTTGCAGTGCAATGCTTTGGGCAGCTGGAGCTTCAGGCAGGAAAAACCCTTGGCGTGTGCAGTATCTCCTTCCCTTTCCCCCCTTCCCTTCCCTTTCCCCCCTTCCCTTCCCTTTCCCCCCTTCCCTTCCTCTCTCCCCCGTGCCCCAGGCAGGGTGGGTGTGTGAGAGGAGTGAGCTGCCGGGGCTGTAGCCCTGCCTGTGCTGAAGGCTTCCCTCTGAACGTGGCCCTGAGCTGTCAGCATTTCAGAACTCAAACCTGCTTTGAACCTGGAGCCCTCCTGCAGTGGGAGAGGGAAAGCAGGAGGCTGTGGTCCCAGGCTGGGTGCTGTGGGTGCTGTTTTGCTCCACCAGTGCAGTAGAACACTGGAGAACAGCCTGGCTCACCCTGCCCTAGGACCCCTGTGTTCTGGGGGTGCCCAGCAGCACCCAGCTCTGGTGCCTGCTGGGGTGAGAAGGGTGCCAGCAGGAGCTGAGCTCTCCCAGGAGGGAGAGCTGGGCTCCTTCCCCCGCTGGCCTTGGGCATGCTTTGAGTTCCAAAGGCCATGAGATCATCCCAGGGAGGAAGCTCCTGGGCTGGAAGGTAACTGCAGCTGTCCTGCAGACATGAGGCTCTTCTCCCCCAGCTGAGCAGCCCTGGCACTGGACTCTCCTGAGCAGCCAGAAGGCTAAACCACTCCACTCTTGCTCCCATCCTGGGAGGAAAGTCCTGTTCTCCCCTGCAGCAGGGCCAGCAGCTGGCCACTGGCCTCCTAGCCCCAGCAGGGCCCAGAGCAAGGTTGTGCTGTGGTTCTGGGCCAGGTCTTGGTGTTTTGGATCATGTTTTGGGGTTCAGCCTCCACAGATGCTTCCCATCCTCTGACTACTATGCAGTCTCCATGCCTCCCTTCAAGCTGCACAGCTCCAAGGTGGTACAGACCCTGTGTGTGTGTGTTGTGTGTCCTCAACTTGCTTTGCAATGCTGAGGGGCTGCTCTGAGCCAGCTGCTCCTCACAGGAGCTCCAACAACCCAACAGCTAGCCTCTCCACTCCCCTCTCCTGCTGCCCCCTGCCAGGCTCACCCTCACCTTCCCCTGCTCCTGCAGAGCCACTCCCCAGTGTCCCTTAGCCACTCCTGCTCTTGTTGCTCCTTGGGGTAAGGATCTAGTGCTCTCCTTGCTCCTTGGGGTGAGGATCTAGTGCTGCCAGCTGGGGGAAGCCAAGGGCTGCTGAGCCAACAGCTGGGGGTGGGTTCCTGTCCTTCAGCAGCTGCTTTGACTGCACCATGCCAAAATGCAGGTGGCTGGAGCTGGTTTCACACCCAGGTCCCAAGGGTGGGCAGGGCCAG
Organism: Galbula dea; assembly: GCA_013399015.1. Taxonomy (NCBI): domain Eukaryota; kingdom Metazoa; phylum Chordata; class Aves; order Piciformes; family Galbulidae; genus Galbula; species Galbula dea. The sequence goes on from VWZX01011114.1 coordinate 1,569,637, forward strand.
GGGTGTGGCTGAACCCCATGTGAATCAGGGGGAGTTGAGTCTAAAACTGTAACCATCATGAACCAACCAACAGGAACCAACAGGAAAAGGATCCTGGGTTTCTCACTGCTGTTTTGAAATAGGAGTTCTGAGTCCTCTGTGCTTGTCTGTTTGCTAGGAGCAGTCTGAGACCCTGTTACTGTTTGGAAATGCATGCATCTTACAGGAGAGTCTCCAACCCAAGAAAAATAAAACTTCAGACTTTGTGTAGCTCTGTTCCTTCCTGCTGGCCTCTGCAGAGGGCTCTAAGATCAGCTCCAGGAGGTGCATAGTTGGTTGCACTCCTAGCTTAACCACAACTGGAGAGGTCTCTTTGTACATGGCTCCAGACTCTGCTCAGTGGTGCCCAGGGACAGCCCAAGGGGCACTGGGCACCAACTGGAAGCCAGGAGGTTCCAGCTGAGCAGGAGGAGAAGCTTGTTTGGTGTGAGGGTGTTGGAGCCCTGGCCCAGGCTGCCCAGAGAGGCTGTGGAGTCTCCTCCTGGGGAGAGATTCCCAAGGCAGCTGGAGGTGATCCTGGGCAAGCTCTTGTGGGTGCCCTGCTGGAGCAGGGGGTTGGGCTGGGTGATCCCCAGAAGTCCCTTCCAACCCTCCTCATGCTACTGTTGTGGAGTCTGGAGACACTGCTGCCTCCTGGGTACAGCTGAAGCTCAAGTCCCTCACTCACCCAGGGCTGAGCTGAGGAGGATTAGTGGAGGTGGCTCAGGGAAAGGGAAGCTGCTCCTGTAGGAAACCCAAGCTCCTGCTGCTAGCTTTAGGGATGAGAACTCAATCCCAGTGCTCAGACTCAAAGAAAGGAAAGGTCACTCCACTAGAGAGTTTATTTAAAAGGTCCCAAGCAGAGTGGAGTGTGGAACACACCTGGGCCAGTCCTGAGGATGGAACACAGCTCCTGGGCCAGTCCTGGGCGTGGAACACTCCTGGGCCAGTCCTGGGCCAGTTCTGAGCGTGGAACGCTGCTGCTGGGCCAGTCCTGGGTGTGGAACAAGGTCCTAGGCCAGTCCTGGGTGTGGAACACATGTCCTGGGCTAGTCCATTCGAGCTTTCAAGGTCCTCGTGGTAATCTTGTCTTTTTCACTGCAGGGGAAAGAGAGAGAGAAGATGATTAGTCAATCTGTGCTTAATGCCCACATCCAGATTGCCCCTCAGGAAGGTGGCTCCCACAGCCATGGGAAGGCAGCCAGGGGAGACCAATGCAGCCAGAGTCTGGCCCCAGGATTCATTCCTTTCCCATGGCTCCTGCAGTTCTAGCAACAGCCACTAACTGCAACCGAGGGCAAGAGTGAGAAAGAAACCCCCCAGAGTACCCAAACCATCACTGGAGCCACTGCTGGGAGGGAGCAGGATTGGGGATAGCCCTGAAACCAATCCCTTAACTGCCTTTAATGCACAGCTCTGCAGGGAGGAGAGCAGCACTTACATGATGTGTACTACCACACCCATCCCAGAGATGGCATCTCTGTCCACTGCATTCAGCATGGCCTGGGAGATGGTTTCAAAGAGGTGATCAGGTTCCTGAGGAGCAGAAGCTGCTTTAGTTGGTGTCAACACTGACTGTTGAGTCACTGCATTCTGTTCAGACCTCAGAGCATCACCCAAGGCACTGCAAGGTTTTCCCTGCAGGCTCGGGGTTCTCCTGAGCTCCTTCAAGAGCTGCCAAAGGACAGAGCTCTTCATCCCTCCCTCCCTCCCACATCTCTCAGGCTCTCCAGGTAAGAGCAGGAGGCTGGTGCTGGCCCCACTCACCATGTCAGGCTCCCAGAGGGACTCACACATGCCATACATCTGCTCAGAGCAGGTGCCACTGACCACGAAGTCGTCGGTGACCATGGGGCAGCCGATCAGGTCCAGGGAGCAGATGAAAGGTTCGTGGGTCACAGGGTCCAGCCCAGCAATCACTGGCTCTGTGTAGTAAGGTCCAAACCTGGGGAGAACAACAGCATGGCAGCCAGCAGCAGATCCACATCCCCTAGAGGTAGCCAGCCAAGGGCAAACAGCCCACAGGGGCTTTGGTGGGGTGTGGGGGGAGAGCTTTCAGGCCAAGCTAGCAGCACCCTGCAGTGGCTGCAGCTCAGCAAACAGAGCACAGGATTATCTTCACAACACCCAATATTCGTTGGAAGACAACACTGCCAAAGGCTGAAGTCTCCTTTTGCCACACCACAAGCATTAGAGGAGCCCTCCTCTGCCTCCCTCCTCTCTGGAATCACAGCAGCTGCCCCAGCCCCGCCCCCTCCCGGGCCCGGAGGCAGCGGCTGCCGGCCGGCACTGACCGTCTCTCGTACAGCAGGTTGGAAACCATGCTCATGAAGGTCTGAGGTTTGATCTGCCTGCCCTCCTTCAGCTCGTAGAGATTCAGCCTGAACTTGAGTCTCTGGGCACTGCAAGAGATGAGAAGCAGCATCAAAACTGAAGCAGGTGCCTTTTTCTTTTGCCTTCACCCAGGGCCTAAGCTGTTCTACTGCATGCTGCCAGAAAGCAGCTCCTGAGGGAGGCATTGCAGATGCAGCTCCTTTTACACTTGAAGTTCAGTCTTAGTAGTGGTGTGATCTTAAATCCCATGCAGCTCTAAAACACGACTTCCAGTGAAGGGGGACCCTAACCTCTTGGCTGTTACACCCTCCCCCACGAATAAACACAGACATTGATGCTCAGCACAAGCTGCCACTTAGCATTTATAGTAAACACCCCTCTTACGGGCTCAGCAGGGGAGGGTGTCCCACTTACACCGTCTGCACGTCCGTAGCCAGTCCTGCCAATCCAATGTACAACCTTTCTCCCATAGGGAAAATCTTCTGGAAGTCTGTGGTCACCATCTGCGCTTGAATCCCAAACCGCCGGTCCGCAGCGATGGCCACGCAGTTCTTCCCTTTCATGGCCATGACGGCCCCGCCGTTATAGGACATAATAGACTAGAAGAGAGCAGGACAGTAGGTACCGCCGGGGCCTCGGCTCGGGGTGCGCCTCCCGTGCCCGTTCCTTGGTGAGGCCTAAGGGGCCTCCCGCACCCGGGTCTGCCCCTCCGCCTGTCCCTGCGTCCCAGCCCAGCGCCCCGGGGCAGCACCGCTCTGCCTCGCGGTGTCGCCTTGAATCTGCCCACTTTGGGGAGCCCGGCCTGAGGGGAGGCCCACGGGGACACAGCACCGTGGGGACCGGGACGGCCTCCAGCCCAGCCGCCTCCCCGACGGAGCTCATCCTGCCGGGCCCAGCTCCCTCCACTCCGGGCCCCTCCGGACCCTGTCCCGGTGCTCACCATGGCGCCGGTTAGCTCAGACCCCGCTAGGCCCAGACCCTCGTCCCCTCAGCGCCGCTGCTCTCCGCACCGCGCACGCCCCGGCCCCACGGCGCCGCCGCTGCTGCTGCTGCTGCTGCCGCCCCTTCCCATTGGCTGCCGCCAGGACCTCCCGGGCAGCTGCCGCTCGCTATTGGTGGCTCAGCCCCCGGCGGAGCGGCGATGATTGGCTGCGAGGGCGACGAGGGAGGGGCAGAAAAGTGAAGAGTCATAGCGAGCGAAGGGCATGCCGGGACGGCGGCGGACCGAGGGGCGGGGCTAGGAGGGAGGGGCGAGCACAGCTGGAGCCGTCAGGGCTCTCAGCTGGATGTGCATGCAAGGGTCATGGCACAGCTGGATGTGCCCCTGGGAGCATGGCACAGCTGGATGTGCATGGAAAGGTCATAGCACAGCTGGAACGACATGCAGGGGCACTGCAGAGGTGGCAGGTGGGTTGCAGCTGTGCCATCGCTCTGTGGCCCCTGTGCCTGCCCAGTGTGGCACCCACATTCCCATTCCCTGCGTACCCGTGGTGGCACTGGGATCACTGCAGCGTGGCCAGGCTGGGACCTGCCCAGTGGTACTTCCCATCAGCTCGGTCCTACACGGCCCTGGCACCGGGAAAATTTAGCCAAACCTGGCTGAATGCAACCAAAAACTTCAGGAAGCCAAGGCCACCCCAGCCCACTGCGCAGAGCCCGGGGTGGGGCAGGGCACCTCCTGCTTTTGCATCTCTGACATCCAGGAGTAAGACCCCAAGCTCACCCAGTGAGGCCAGGGCCAGCAGGTCAGCTCCGAGGGAACAAATCCCTTTGGACAGTGCTGGCACAATAAAGTCACTCTCTGAAGTCACTCTGGTTTTCATTCCAAGAGCAGCTGAAAGGAAGGCTGTGAAGAGTGTTGGATTTCTTTCCCCCTCCCTGCTCGCCAGCTCTCCCCTCTCCTGAGGGGGACAGGATTCCATGTTTAGTTTCAGGGAGTGATGTCGTGCCAAAGGGAAAGAGATCCATGTGTTTGGAAACGCTCTCACACCACAGCCCATGACAAGCTCTGGCTGGAGCAGTGACTGTTCTCCCACCCAGGACCAAGCCTCCAGGCACAGCCTCTCCCGTGGCACTTGTATTTTTCAAGCATTTTCCATTGTAAAATGTTTCTTGCAGGGATGAAGTCAGAGGCCACGTTCTGGTGGGAACACTCCATGTTCTGGGGAGAGAAGGAGCAGCAGAGCCAGAGGGGAACACCTCCAGAGGCTGACTTCGGTTACCTCCACAGCCCTGGCTGTCCTGGGGGGCAGTGGGGATGTGACCCTTGCTGGACACTGCATCGTTCTTCGTTTTCCCATGGGGCTTGTGCTCCAGGATGGAGAAGGCAGCAGCAATTCTCCTCCCTGGCCTGGAGACTCTTGGTGCTTCCCTGTGCTTGGCTGTGGAAGTGTTTTATGACTCTAGGTTTTTGGAACCACAGGGAACTTCCTGACATGGCTTTGGGCAACAAAAAACATGGACTTTGTTATTTCTGGTATGAAAATAGAATCAGGGTGAGTGGGGAACAGAAATAGCTTTTACAAGACTCATCAGCAATGCAGATCTTGGACCCCCTTCGGGTTGTTTTTAAGGCAAAATATGGACTCGGGGTGGAAACTGGCTTTCCAGTCTCCGCTCCTCTTTCAATGTCCCAGCATGTCCCTTGTTACTGGTGGGAGGAACTGTGGAGCGGAGGAAACCACAGCCTGAGCAGAAGGTAGTTTGTTCACCCCAGGAGCTGC
>VWZX01011114.1:1576168-1628920 GCA_013399015.1 Galbula dea
GCTGTCAGCCGGTACCGAATACAAAGGGTTGAGGGGCAACGGGGAGCTCCCCGGGGTCACCGGGGGTGCTCCAGCACCCGTGCCCACCGGGCTTGTGCCTACCGGGCTTGTGCCCAGCAGCTCCGTGCCCATGGGGTGCCCGAGACCACCGGGATTTTGCCCGCCGAGTCTCCATGCCCACCGGCTCCACGCCCACCGGGTCCATGCCCACCAGGTCTCCGTGCCCCGCCGGTGTCACGCACCGCGACACGTCCCTGGTGAGGGAGCCGGGAGGGGGGGTGTGTGTGGACACGCGTGTCTGTGCCGTCCTCGCCGTCCTTCCCCTTCCCACTGTTCCGCTCCTCGGTACCGGCGTCCCGCACCCCGGAAGGGGCAAGGGAAGGAGGGGTCCCGTCGGGGGTCCCGTCGGGGGTCATGGTTTCACGCGTGCTCCCGGTGCGGGCGGGTGGCCATGCCGGGGGGAACCGTCCAACCGGGAGGTCCAGCGAGGAGGGGGCAGCAGGTGGGGTCCAAGTTACCGGTGACTTTGAAACGTCCTTCCCTGGCCGTGCCTAGTCCGGGGGGATTTTGGGGAGGGGGCTGGTTTGGGGGGGCACTGCGCGGGGCCACCGTCCAGGGACATCAAAACCCCCAAGACCGGGAAAAGGGGAACCGGTGGCGGGACCGGGGCTGCCCCCAGGGCTCCGGTGGGGTCGGTGCTGCGTCCGGCTCTGACACCGGGAGGGGTCCGGGGCTTTGTTCGCCCCCACGGCAGGAAATCGCGGTTGTTAGCACTGGGTTTATTAGAACCGGTTTGCGCCGGTGGCTCGGGCTCCCTCCTCCCGCCATTGGCCGCTGCAGGCACCGAAAGCAGTAAAACCCACCCAAAATTCTACCGTGGGTCCCTGCGGCCCGGTGCGGGCAGCCGGTACCCGCTGATGCTGCCCGGTTCCCTGGCAGGGGTCGGTGTGGAGGTTCCGGGGCTGGGAACCATCCTCTATCCAACCCCTAGGGCATTCTCCTGGTCGGGGGTGGGGGGCTGGCCGTGGCCCCCCATCACCTATGGGTGGCCATGGGTGCTGTGGTCCAGGGGCAGCAAGGTGCAGGGCACCCCGAGGTACACACCCGGGGGATGCCGATGTCCAGGAGTGAGAGCTGAGCCTGGGGGAGCGCTGGGGCTTCCCCAACACCGTCGTGCCCCTGGCCCCCTCTCTATCAGGGGCTGGGCTTGGTCCCTGCCCCTTGCCCCTCCAGCACAGGGGTGTCCTGGAGATCCCCATGCCCATGGTATCCTTGTCCTTGCAGCATCTCCATCCCAGTTCACATGGTGTCCCCATCCCTGCACACAGCTCCATGCCAGGCCCCATAGGGGCACCTGTAACCCGTGGGTGCAGCTGTGTGTGTGTGTGTGTGTGTGTGTGTGTGTACCTGTACCTGTGTGTGCAGGTGTAGGTGTGTCCCACAGGTGTGTGTGTACCTGTACCTGTACCTGTGTGTGTGCAGGTGTAGGTGTGTCCCCACAGGTGTGTGTGTCTCCCTCGGTGGGGCTGGAGGCGTGTAGGGGTGTCGCTGGCTCTGCCACCCCCAGGCTTTCTTCTCCCCTCTCCCCCTGGCCTCCGATGGTTGGAATAACATCCTGGCTCCTCTCCGAGTGTCGAGGTTGCCATGGAAACTCGAAAACTGCAGCGATTTCAGGCTCTGCTTCCTAAATCTCCCGCTGGAAGAGCTGGAAATGCCTGAGTGGGATGGCAGCGATTCCCTCGTACCCCTGCCCCCTGGGCACACCTGGCCAAGGTGCTGTGGGTGCCCCTGCCCCCTGGGCACACCTGGCCAAGGCCAGCACCAGGCTCGGGAGCTCCCGTGGAAAGCAGGAGGCAGTGGCTGCCAAAATGTCTTTGCCACTGATCACAACAAAAAGACACTTTTTTTTTGGGGGGGGTGGTGTGGTGCTTGTCTGTGCACAGCCTGGAAGCTGCAGGACTGACAGGGGTGGCTTGTCCCCCGGTCAGAGGGGTCTCAGCATGCTCAGGACCCACCTGGGCAAGGTGCAAACATGAGGCAGAGGGAGGTGGGCTATGGGGGTGCTGCATGGGGAGGTGTGTTGGTGCTGCTTGTGCCCCCCCAGGGGCTGGGGCTGTCCCTGTGCTCCTGGGGCCAAGGGTGCTGCGTCAGGAGATCAGCAGGCACCTTCAGCCTGCCCTGGGTTTGTCTCTTAGAAGGTGGAGTAGGTCCCACAGGTCCTCTCCCAGTTGAGGGTGGCCCTGGGTGTTTCCCTGCAGGGAGGATCTGCCTGGCTGCTGCTCCAAGATGCACAGGACCACCAGGATAAAGATCACCGAGCTCAACCCCCACCTGATGTGCGCCTTGTGTGGTGGCTACTTCATCGACGCCACCACCATTGTGGAGTGCCTGCACTCCTGTGAGTGTCCTCAGCTGCACCCAGGGGTGTCCCAAGCCCTGGCAAGGGTGACCATTGCCACGCTGAGCTCCTCCCGTGGTGCCCAGACCCATCTTGATTTGGGCATTGGTGCTGCATGGAGCCTTTGGGTGGTGGGTGAGGCTGGACTGGGGTGGGCAAGCAGGGGTCCTGGCCCTGAGCCTGGTGTGGGGACGTGGGGGGGCTTTGCTTGGCTGGCACAGGGGCTCTGTCCCCTTGTCTGTCTGTCTGCCTGTCTGTCTGCTCATGCTGAGTCTCCCTGCAGTCTGCAAAACCTGCATCGTTCGCTACCTGGAGACGAACAAGTACTGCCCCATGTGTGATGTCCAAGTGCACAAAACCAGACCCCTCCTCAGCATCAGGTGAGCTCCTGGGGGTCTCTCCCCATGCTGTGTCCCTATGTGGGTGAAGCCTCTGCCTGCTCTGGGGTACAGCCCTCAGCAGCCCAGCATAGGGAGCAGGCTCTGCTGCCATCCCAGTTCCTGAGGGTGCAGCTGAGCAGGGACCGCTGCGTCTCTGGCAGCATGAAACCTCTCTCCCCCTGACCCTGCACCCCACAGGGGTGGGGACTTGGGTTGCTCTCTGGGTAGAAGGGGAATAGGGATGGTGAGAATTGCCACCATAGAGGGATCAGGACTTGGGGACATCTGTGGCAACAGGAGGAGGTTGAAGTGAGTGCCAACAGGAGCAGAGCAACCTGTGCCCATCCCTGAACATCCCAGGCCACATCCCTCCCGCCAACCCTCCCTCCATCTCTCCCTCCATCCCCACAGTCCCACCAGGCACACTTTAGCCTGGGGCTGCCTGTGCTTTCCAGCTCTCCTTGCTCTTTCCTCCCGTGGGGATGGTGCCATGTGCCCTGAGGGGTGCCAGGGTGGGCTCATGGCACCAGAGGTGAAAGGCTCCCTGGCTGTGATGGCTTCACACCAGCTCTGCCCTGGCTCTGTCTCATGTCTGGCTGGGGAAAGCCAGACACATCCTGTCAGTTGTGAAATTGGCTCTGCAGGTGGTTGGCATAGAAACCAGGAAAGGCTGCAATACATCACTTGGCTTTTGGGGTTTTTTTTTAGCCTCCTGGTGGTTTTTTTTAGCCTCATCCATGTAAATCTGTTTCTGTAGTAACACTTTTTTTTTATCTTTGCTGGTTCACTCTGAAATATTTACACCCTGTCTCCTGCTGCTCCCTCACCCAAACATCTCTGCCACGTGCTGAGGTGGGTGCCCTTTTCCCCTCCCCAGGTCGGACAAGACCCTCCAGGACATCGTGTACAAACTGGTCCCAGGGCTTTTCAAAGGTAGCATCGTGGCCAGTTTGGGTTGTGTGGGTTTGGGGTTGTTTGTCACTTGCTGTGGCTGCTGTGTCCCCCCCCAAATTTCCTGCTGCCCGTGTCCATCCCTGCCCAGCTGACAGGGGCAGCAGGAGGATGCATGCTGTGAGTGGGTAGGGATGACTCCACCTGGGCAGTGCCCACCCCATGCCCCAGCAGCCCTGGCAGGCAACCACAGACAGCAAAGCTGGGGGCAGGAGCCATGGATTTGCTCTCCAAGTGCCTCCCCATCCTCAGAGGAGGAAAGTGTGGGGGTCTGCAGGTGTGGAAGGGCTGAGGGCAGTCCAGCTGCCCTAAAGACATTCTCCCAGCAGTGGATTTGCAGCTGCTGCAAGGGTTTTACTGCTGTGACCTGGTTCCCCTTGCTAAAGCCAGTGCTCTCCCTTGGGTCTGCCCGCAGCAGGAGCTGCTGCCTGAGTTGTCAGCAGGGAGCAGGCACTCAGCAATCCAGGCCTTCCTCTTGCCCCCTTTTTGCCCCCATCTCCCCCTTGCTGGGATTTCCCCCCCTCACCTTCCTCCTCCTCCTCAGATGAGATGAAGAGGCGCCGTGACTTCTACGCAGCCTACCCCATGGCAGAGGGTGAGTATCAGCCCTGGGGACCCCCCCAGGCCAGCTGTGGCCCCCCCCAGAGCTCAGCCTTTCCTCCCTCTGCTCCTGCAGTCCCCAACGGCTCCAATGAAGATCGTGGGGAGGTCTCTGAGCAGGACAAGGGGAACCTGACAGATGAGGAGATCGTCAGCCTCTCCATTGAGTTCTATGAAGGCTCAAGGTATGGCTGCTTCCTGGCTGCTCCTGAAGCCTCTGCCTGGGTTTGGGAGAGAGCTCTCACCCTGATGGAGCTGAGCTGTGAGGAGGTGGCAGATGATCAGCTGCTGCTTGAGGCTCAGCGTATCCTGGGGTGCTTCAGTGGACAGAGGAGCACCCAAACCCTATCTGCTCTGCCCTCATCTATCCTGCATCATCTGGGGGTGCTTGCTGTGGCAGCAAGGTCTGGGCAGGCAGGAGGTGGCTCCTTCCCAGGTGGCAGAGCCCAAGGGTTGGTGCATCTCTGGTACTGGTGGTGGCCTCCAAGGATGTCAGCAGCATCTGGAGCAGTGGTACAGGGGGGAGGCAGAGAAGGTGGCAGCCTGGAAAGCGTTTGCACCACACTGGGTTGGAAATGGCAGGAACCTGGGCATGTCTGTGGTCAGGAGGGGCCAAGCCAAAGCTGGCTGAAGGTCACTGGGTGTTCCCCTTGCAGCCCCTCCAGGCAGGACCCTTCTGGTGGGTTATTTTTAACCTGCACCTTTTTGTCCTTCCACAATCTTTGTCCTGGGTTTGATTTTCTCCCCCTAGAGAGGAGAAGAAAGGGACTGTGGAGAATGGAGACCTGGAGAAGGAGAAGGTGAGTGTGGTGAGAGCACAGCGTGGAGACCTCCACCTCCAGCTGCCTCCTGGGCTTTTAGGGTGTGGGGAGGACAGGAGGGCAGCCCCAAACTGCCTGTTGCCTGCAAGGTGGGCTCTGAGCAGCACCTCTCCCCCTGCCAGAGGAACGGGGTGCGGTTCCTGCGCTGCCCTGCTGCCATGACCGTCATGCACTTGGCCAAGTTCCTTCGCAACAAGATGGATGTGCCCAGCAAGTACAAGGTGAGTCTGGGGGGGGGTTGTGCCCAGGGTCTGCTCACTGCCTGCCCTTTGGGGGGCTTGGAGGGGCTGATGCCATTTTGGCCACCTCCTGTGGCATCCCCCACTGCAAATCCACTCTGCCAGCTCTCAGGTACGGTGCCAGCCCAGGCTTGCTCTCAGCAGGTGAGTGCTGGGGTAGGATGCATCCCTTATGGGGTGTTGCAGGTCAGCTGCATTTGCTCCAGTTTCTGGAGGAACTCCTGGAGCTAGACTTTGCACCCCTGGCTCTGGGAGAGGCACTTGGAGATGGCTAAGAGCCCTGGGGAGCAGCTCTGGGAGGGGGAGCTGGTGGTGCCTCTGGGCCCATGCCAGGGGCCTGATGCTGTCCTCTGCACCAGGTGGAAGTCCTCTATGAAGATGAGCCCCTGAAGGAGTATTACACCCTGATGGACATTGCCTACATCTATCCCTGGAGGAGGGTGAGTGGAGCTGCCTCCTTCCCTGCTGGTGCTGGGACTTGTCTTGGAGACAAGCTGAGAAGAGCGGTGCTCTGGGTGAAGGCTAAAGGCATTAAAAAGCTTAAATTGAAAACCTGAAAATCTGAAGAACTTATTAAAAATGGGAAAATTAAGAATGAGTTGGAAAAAAAAAACCTGATTGGAGAGCTTCAGATTTGGAGAGTTTCAACCCTCTGCAGCTCCAGATGCCTTCTCCTTGCAAAGGTGCTTACTCCAGGTGAGGCTCTTTGCTAGGAGGTTGAGGGAGCTGCATGTGCTTTTCTCCAGGGCTGGTGGCCATCACCTGGCCAGGAGATTCAAGTTGCACCAGGGGAGGTTCAGGTTGGATGTTAGGAACAATTTCTTCCCTGCCAGAGTGGTCAGGCATTGGCCCAGGCTGCCCAGGGCAGTCACCATCCCTGGAGGGGTTTAAAGGACACGGAGCCGTGTTGCTGAGAGCCATGGTTTAGTGGTGACCTGGCAGCACTGGTTCCCGATTAGACTCGATGATTTCCGAGATCTTTTCCATCCCTAAGGACTCTGTGCTCCTCCCCCTTGCAGAACGGGCCCTTACCCCTCAAGTACCGTGTCCAACCTGCCTGCAAGCGCCTCAAGCTCTCCCAAGCAGCCACCTCCGAGTGCACCAACACCAGCGGCGCCTCCGAGTGCGAGTCGGTCAGCGACAAAGCTCATAGCCCTGCCACGCTTCCTGCCACCTCTTCATCCCTTCCTAGCCCTGGAACCCCATCCCACGGTTCACCTAGCTCCGCTAGCGGCACCGCTCCTGCCACCGGCCCCGGGAGCGCTGCCGGCTCCGCGCTCAACGGCAGCACGAACTGCGCCCCCCTGCCGCCTGCCGCCGGCCGCTGCCGCAAAACGACTCTCAACGGCAGCGCAGGCACCGCCTTGACCTGAGCCGTGGCCACGCCAGGACTCCAGGCTGGAGTTTAGATAGCTCTCTATATATTATATATATATCTATACATAAATATATATGTGTACATAGGGAGGAACACGAGAAAGAAGGAAAACAGAAGAATTCGACATCCTTATTTTCTATCTCCTGAGCAGACATTAAGTTAAAGGCAGACAAACACATAAAGGCAGTTGGATATTTTTGGAAATGACTGTTGGTTGGTGTTGGTTTGGTTTTTCTTTTGACATGTTCTTTTCTTGTTTACTGTCTGAGCTGCCAGAGCTGGGCCCAGCCAGGCACTATCACCTTCCTCACTCTGTGTCTCTCCTGCTTTTCCCTCTCCTCCCCATCCCTCTCCCCTTCTGCCTGCCAGGAGCGAGCCAGGAGCCAGGGATTCCAGCTGCACAGGTAAGGGCCAAGCACAGGTAAGGGTCAAGCACAGAAGCCAAAATCCCTCAGCCCCACCCTGGGTTCTTTTGCCTTTGTTTTGGATGTGTGTGTGTTTATTCAGGGGAGTTTGGGTACCAGGTTTGATAACATTGGTGTCTGTGGCCAGCTGGGACCAGTGGTGGCAGCCAGCATTGCTCCCAGCGTTGCCTTGCCCTGCACATCTCTGGGTCTCTTTTGCTTCCCCTCTGTGGTCTCTGGGTGCTGGTTCAGGTTCTGCTCTAGCAGAGCCTCACACAGACACTTTCCTTTATGCACAGTAAGTAGTTTCTTTCTTTTTCTTTCTGCTAGCTTATAAAAATCTCTGTGCTTGCAGCTTGGTGCTGAAGGGCTAACAAGACCTGGGGGAGGAGCCCAAGCCCCCTTGAATGTTGGTTTCTCCTCCCCAAGGGAGCTGCCACCTCCCCAGGGCAGATGGGCAGAGTTGGGAGCCAATGGCTCCTGGTGCTGCAGAGAAATTTTGGCTGGGGGGCAGCTAAACCTTTGGCAGCACTGGATGAGCCTGCAGGGGTAAAGATACCCTGGGAGGGGTATGGGACCTACCATGGTGCTGGCTCCCCACTCACCTCCATGGCCACGGGGATGGAGCATCTCCTTTATGAGGATGATGAGGGAGCTGAGCTGCTTAGCTTGCAGAAGAGCAGCCCCAGAGGGGAGCTGCTCAATGCTGAGCAAGAGCTGAAGGCTGGGGGCAAGAGGCTGGGGCCAGACTCTGCTCACTGGTGCCCAGGGAGGGCCAAGGGGCCCTGGGCACAAACTGGAAGCCAGGAGGTTCCAGCTGAGCAGGAGGAGAAGCTAGTTTGGTGTGAGGGTGTTGGAGCCCTGGCCCAGGCTGTCCAGAGAGGTTGTGGAGTCTCCTTGTGTGGAGAGATTCCCAAGGCAGCTGGAGGTGACCCTGGGCAAGCTGCTGTGGGTGCCTCTGCTGGAGCAGGGGGGTTGGGCTGGCTGATCCCCAGAGGTCCCTTCCAACCTTAAACCATTCTGTGGTTCTTTCAGGACATTTATTTTGGTTCCCCCCTTGCCCTCCCTCCCTTCTCCTCTCCCCACACTGGGTTTTTTGTTTTTTAAAAAAAGGAAAAAAATAAATAAAAAACCTCCGCTTTCCAACAGTGCCTTTAGCCAGGAGGCTCCAGTGGGGGCGAGCATGGGGAGGTGCTGCCGTGGCTCGGGGGGGAGCAGGGTGGCACTGGTGGCACTGGTGGCACCAGCTGCCCACGCTCCAGGGAAGGGACCAACTTTCTACACTGCCCAAACAAAAAGCACACGAGCCCTGGGGAGCACAGAGCCCAGGAGAGTTTCTCTTCTCCTTCCCTGCCTGGGGAAGGTGACCAAGGACAAAAATGAAGCAAGTGCCTGCGGCACCCAGATGGCACCTACAGCCTGGCAGGAGCTCTGGCCACCTGCCATGGCATGGGGACAACCAAAGGACAACAGCATGGGGCTGGCAGAGCAGCCCAACTCCAAAGGTCAGCAAACATGGGATGTTGGTAGAGTCTTTTTGATTTTCATGGTGGGTGGGGTTTGTTTTGGAAGTCCCCCAGCCCTTGACAGCAGCACCTTCACTACAGCACAGCCCTGGGTTCCACTGCCCCTCACCAAGGCACTGGGGCTGGAGCCCAGGAAGGGTCCCTGGGGGCCAGGGGGGCTCCTTTTTGTTCCTCTCTTGCCCATCCCTTGGGCTGGGGTTGGGATGAGAGGCTCAAAGCATGTTGGGGGCTCTGCTGGTCTCGACTTTGACACCCTTTTTCTCCTTGTAAATAGGTCAGAATGGACTGGTGGAGGCAGCTGAAGAGCCTCAGGGCTGGGGTCTGGGAGGGGGGGAGGCTCTTTGGGGGTTCTCTGGTCTTCTGTTTGGGGTTTTCTTTTCCCCCTGTATGGTACAAACCAAACTGCTCTGTATGTTTGCATCCTGTATGGCGTTTTAATGTCTTGTAAGATACCCTGAGAAGTCTTCTCTCCTTCTGGGTTTGACACGTGTAGACTGACACAAGCTTTGTACATGTAATAAATGCTGCAGACTGACATTTCCCTTCCAGCTTCCCTGGCTCCCTCCATCCCAACACCCTGTTGGGCTCCCAGGGCTCTGGCAATCCAAAACCACTCCTGAAAATCCCCTGACCCAATGGATTAGGTTCTTCTTTCCCACAGCCACTGCTGAGCCTTCCTTACCCCTAGCAAGGCAGAAGACAAACACCTGCTGGCCCAGGGTTGGGAGGGGAGGTTGGGTCACTGCAACCCTCAGGGCTCAGTAATTACTGTTAATGAAGGCGGGAGCTCAGAATCTCCTCCCTACTCCCTCCCATACCCCAGAGGGTTGAACATCCCTGTGGATCCCAGCTCCCAGGGGGGTGCTCCAGGACCCCCAGCCCTTCAGGGTGCAGCTGTCTCAGGGCTGTGTGGGGAGCTGGGCACCCTGCACGGCCTCATCCTTGTGGGTGCCATCGCAGTAGGGGGGGCAGCGAGTCTGCTTGCACCCACAGAGCCAAACCCTCTTGTCCTCCTCGGGGCTGAAGCGCAGGGGAGAGATCCCTGGAGCTGCTTGCTTGTGGCTACCATCACAGAAAGGCTGCAAAGGAAGCAGGGAGGAGGTAAAGGTGTGGGGATTTGAGGGGGCTAGGAGGTGAAGGTGGGGANGGGTAAAGGTGGGGATTTGGGGATCCCAGAGAATAAAGGTGGGGATTATAGGATGCTGGGAGGTAAAGGTGTGGGGATTTGGGGGTGATGCAGTGGTAGAGACAGAGATTTAGGGAGTATAGGTGGGGATTTGGGGATGCTGGGAGGTAAAGGTCTGCATTTAGGGGTGCTGGGGGATAAAGGTGTGGGGATTTGTTGGGTAAAGGTGGGGACTGGAGGACGCTGGGAGGCGAAGACAGGGATTTAGGGGTGCTGGGAGGTATAGGTGGGGATCTGGGGGTGCTGAGGCTGCATTATTGGCTGCCGGTTGGGTACAAAACAGAACCACAACCCCCCCCACCGCCCCGGCAGCGCATCCCTCAGGGACTGGGGTGCTGCGGGTGCACCCTGGAGGGCACCAACAACTTCTCCCTCTCCCCCAAGCCCTCCCCGCGGACAGAGAAGCGCAACCGGGGGATGCCCGAGAGGCAGAGGTGTAACCGGTGGCTTCCCACGGGGCCGCTCCCACCGCGTTCCCCGCGCACCCACCCCGCTTCGGGGGGACCGGATCCCCCTTTCCCCCTCCCCAACCCGACCTGCCTCTTGCTGTGCCCACACGAGCACCAGGCGTATTTCTTCCCAGCCTTCAGCTCCACCGGGAACGGCTCCTTGGCGGCGATCACCGGCTGCGGGGGGGCCGAGCAGCGGCGGACCGGGAGGGCGGAGGAAAGCGCAGGGGAGTGCCAAAGCCCCGCGGGAGGATCCCGGCACCGGCAGCCACACACTCCCACCCCTACCATTCCCCTCCCCTCGGCCCACGCAGTTCTCATCAGTGTCACAAGCGCAGCCGGTCTCAGCCCCAGCATGGCCCCAACCGCCGCCGGGTCACCTTCCCGGGAGCGGCTCCTCCTCCGGAAGAACCGGGGAGGGCTCGGGCTCGGCAGGAGCTCAGCTGCTCCCTGCAGAAACGTTCCCCCTTGCAGCCATCCTTGCAGCTCCTCGCACGGGTTCCCCCAGCCCTGGGATGCTCTGTCCCGGTAACCGGTGCCCGGTCCCCGGTCCCGGTGCGCAGCCCTGAGCAAACCGAGCAAACAGACAGACAGACAGAGCCCTTTAGTGCTGCTCCCTTCTCTCCGTCTCGCTCCCCACTCCGGGTTTTGGGGAGGGGGTTCACTCCCCTCGCCCCCAGCGGAGCTGTTGTCCCTCTGCTCGCCAAACGGGAGCTCTGCTTCCCCCCTGGAACTTCACCTTCTGAGCATCAAAGCTTTGGCCTCCTCCTCCCCTGCCTCCCACCCCCTTCTTTCTTACTTTAAACGTGACACCACTGGGGGGGGAAAGAGAAATGAGCTCTTTTTTTGGCAGCCGAAATGGTTCAGCTCTGCTGCTGGCTCTGGGGAGCCCCACGGGCAGGAGCCCACCTGGTCCTGGGGCCACAGCCCCCTGGTGTCCCAAGTGCTCAGGGTTAGCGCCTGCCATCCCAGAGCAAAGGGATGGAGGGACTGATCCCGGCCCCCAGGGACTGATCCCGGGTTTGTTTTGCTTTTCCTGCCCAAGGCCACTTCACCTTCCTTTCTTGCCCCCTTCCTGCCCTCTTCCCTCAGGCAGGGATAGAAAACTCCCCTCCAGGCAGTGACTCCCAAACCTCCTCCAGTACCAGGCTGGGTGCCTCAACTTCCAGCATTCCCTGGAGCCATCCCAACCTCCACCTCTGTCCCTTCTGAAGCCAGGAGCTTGTAAATTCTGGCTTGCATATGGCTATTGTTTAACATTTAATCTTGGACTTCAGGAGGGAGAGATGGAGTCAATCCCACAGATCCTCCTCTCTGTTCCTTTCTGAAGCCCTGGCTGGTTTTTTTTGGGGGGAAGGAAGAAAAAAAGCCTTGGATCTTCATATTAATATCATTTATTATAATAAAGAACAGTCAAGCAGCGTGAAAAAAATATATCTTAGCTACATTACCTTAAATTGCCAAAAATATACACATTTTTCTCTTTCATGTAATAAAAAAAACAACCACGCACACAAAAAAAGACCCCCAAAAATCCAAACAAAAACAAAAAGACACATGCAACATCCTAAAGGAGACATTAGCATCAACATGGGTCAAGACATGTACCCCAGTGCAACTGAAACACAGATCAGCTTTAGCTTTTAGGTTTACTTTTTCCTTTCCCCTGCTCTCCCTCTCTTTTTTTTTTGTTTGTTTTGCTTTTCCTTTGTTTCACAGAACTCCAAAGGTTTGATGCCAACCTTCCAGCAGTGCCCTCTCCTCCTCCCCTCCCCCTGCCAAAGGGACCTTTGGCTCTGGGGCAGGGTGGAGGGGATGAGATGAGGAGCACACCCCAGAGGGACACCTTTGGGAAGATGTCTAAGTGCTATGTGGCTCTTCCCCTGCTTGTCCTCCCCCAGCACGGTCCCTTCCCTGCTCCAGGCCCCAACCAGCACCCAAACCCAAGGGGATGGGCAGCATGGAGCAGTGGCAACAGGGACACAGCCAGCCACCACCAGCCAGCCCTTCCTTTCAGCCCTTCCTTTCCAACCTCTTCCCAGACACTTTCCCAACACACTGCAGCCTCCTGACTGCAAACTCAACCTGAATTACCTCACCCTGACCCTCTGCAAGGATATGGGCACCAAAACACTGAGCTGAGCATGGGTTCTGCTTCTCCATGTTGGACCATGGCTTGCTACACAAGGGACTGAGTCCCCCCTTCCCATCCTGCTCCTGGCATGCTTCTAACTCCAAGACATGAAATGTGGTTAAATTCACAGAATCCCAGAATGCTGGGGGCTGGAAGAGACCTCTGGGGATCATCTAACCCAACCTCTTGCTAAAACAGGGTCACCCACAGCAGCTTGCCCAGGGTCACCTCCAGCTGCCTTGGCAATCTCTCCACACAAGGAGACTCCACAGCCTCTCTGGGCAGCCTGGGCCAGGCCTCCAACACCCTCACACCAAACAAGCTTCTCCTCCTGCTCAGCTGGAACCTCCTGGCTTCCAGTTGGTGCCCAGTGCCCATTTTGGAAGCACCTGAGCAGGTCTGGACACAGTGTTAGGTCTCTGTGGTTACAGACTGGGCTGAAGGCCCTGCTGGTGCAAAGCAGGTGGCAAGACAAATTTGGGATGTTAAGAGTAAAACAATGAAAAAAAAAAAAAAGTAAAAACCAAATTAAAATCAACCCCAAGACAAACACAAGCAGGGAAGGAGCTAGCAGAGACCAAGAGCTGCACATTCAACTGCCACTGCTTTGCCCCAAACACTCCTCAAGGAGACAGCCTCAAGTTGCACCAGGGGAGGTGCAGGTTGGACATTAGGAATAATTTCTTCCCCAGGGGGTTGTCAAGGCCTGGGCCAGGCTGCCCAGGGCAGTGGTGGAGTCACCATCCCTGGAGGGGTTTAAAAGCCTTGGAGATGTGGTGCTGAGGGCCATGGGTTAGTGGTGACCTGGCAGTGTTAGGGTCACACCTGGACTCAGTGATCTTAGAGATCATGACTGTAGGAGTTTCAAATCAGAGCCAAACCAGTGTCAGCTGGGAAATCCCATTCCCAATTTGCAGCTCCCAGGAGGGGGGCAGTTGGCCCAGCTCCGGCTGTGACTTCTCCAAGGGGTGGTGGCTGGGGGCCAGGGTGGTGTCAGCAGAGCCCCTCGGTTCCAGGCTCCTCTCCACGGCTTGTGCTGCAGCCACCCCGAGGAAGGGAGACCTTGCTTCTGCATTTCCACTTGTAGCTGCCATCTCTACCTCCCCAGTAGCTTCTTAACTTGGTGACAACATGAGCTTTTCCTTAAGCAAACACCATTCCTCTCTCTCTGAGCAGACAGCAGCCTTCTGCCCAGCTCCCACCCCTGGAGGCTGGAGATCAGAGAGATCTTCTCCTTCCTCTTAGCCTTATTCAACCTTGCTGGTAACAAATCTTCCACACACACAAAAAACCCCACAAACAGACAAGAAGAAGAAACAAAATCAAAATCAAATCAAATCATAGCAGTAAAAAAAAGGAAGCAAGCTCCTTAGCAGATGAGTTTTGCCTTCCCAGCACTGTCAGCACAGGCTCACTGCTGACAAGTCTGAATAGTGCAAAGCAGTGAGGGGCAGTGAGACTGTGCTGAAGAACCACCAGCAAAGGCTGACCACTTTCTGTCTTCTAAGAGCCTCAGAGTTCCTATTAGCTGGAGTCTTCCCACCTGACCCCTTCCCCCCCACCCCAGAAGCCCTGGATGGAGCCAGGGCTCGAGGGAAAGGAGCATTCGTACGTCCCCTTCCCCCCTCCCAGAGCTGTCCCACCTCAGCCCAGCCAAGCTCAGAGGAAGCCAACTTCTTTCTGGAAGTTCCAGGCTGCAAAGATGGAGTTAAGGTCAAAAAGGTGGAGAACCATGAAGGGTCTGAGGTCCTAGCTCAGGAGACTGGCAGTGTCCCATCGCTCGCAGATCCCTTTCCTCCAGTGCCCAAGCCCAGTGGAAGAACATGGTTGTGCCAAGGTCAGAAAGGACAGGTACCAGAGGTGGGACTCTCTTCCCCACACACATCTCCATCTGGGAGACCAATGTCAGGTTCAGCTGCACCTTCTGAAGTTCCAAGAGAGGTTACAGCCTCTTGGGTTTGTTTTTTTTTTTGCAAGCTGGAATTTTAGCCTTTGGGAACCTTGGAAGGGAAGAGATGGCACAAGGAGCAGGGGTGTGCTTCTGCCACGGCAACAGGACCACAGTGAGCCACAGCAGATGTGCCAAGGGCCTCTCCAAAAGCAGCTGGCTTTCACCTCCTCCCCAGGTGGATCCAGCTGAGGTGTTGGGGCTTCACGTGATGGCTAGAGAGAGAAGAGTGTCCCAAATGCACAGCAGGTGAAAAGCAGGTGAGAAATCTCAGCTAGAGGACTTCTTCTTAACCACCCCAATGGGGCAAAGCAGACCCCAGCTGTGTCACATCTGGTGCTGGCTCCGTGGGCACTGCCATGTTCCTCTGCAATGTGCAGAAAGGAGTCCTCAGCAGAGGGCCTCCCCCCACCAAGGTCTTGGTCAAGGATGCTCAGTGGTCTCCAGAGCTTTGGCTTGAGGGGCTACACACCCCTGAAGAGCCACCTCTTGGCCAAGGATGCTTGATGGTCTCCAGTGCCTCAGCTAAGGATGCTTGATGGTCTCCAGTGCCATGGTCTGGGGGTTTACCCACCCCTGAACACCCCCTTCTTGGCCAAGGATGCTCAACAATCTCCAGTGCCTTGGCCAAGGGTGCTGGATGGTCTCTAGTACCTTGACCTGGGGTTTACCCACCCCTGGACACCCTCTGGCACTCCAGGCTGCTGTCAGCTCCCTCCTCCACTCTCTGAGGAACTGCAGCTTGACTGTGAGCGTGGTGGCACGGAGCAGGGGGGGTAGGCAGCTCCCCTGCCTTTGCTCCTCCTGACACCAGGAGGTCAGTCAGAGACTTGTTGTCTTCCAAAGCACCTCTTGGCATTGCCCAGTGGCAGGAAATGCTTCTTGGAAGCCTTGTGCTCATTGCTCTAACAGTATCAAAGTTGGCTGTGGAAAGCCACATTCCCCTGGCTGAGAGGAGTTGGCTGCTGGTTTGTTCAGGGTGAAGGGAGGGGAGCTTAGCCCTTGTCCTGGGTAAGAGGAGCTCCCTTTTCATTCATGCTCTTTAAGAAACAAACAGAAAAAAGAAAAGAAAGAAAAGAAAACAGAGATGCAGAGGAGAGAGGTGTCAGTACTGGATGGGCAGCAAGACAGAGAGCCCTGAGGTGCTGCAGACCTGGCCCTGCTCACCACCACCTCTCAGGCTGCTCCTCTGACATCACCAGGGACATGGCAGCCTCAAGGTTTCCCCTCTGCCCAGTTCAGGCAGCCCCTGGCCATTGCTTCCTAAACGTTTTCCAACCAAGGGCTGGACTTTCTGGGTGCAGGCACAGGCCAGGGGAGGGATGGAGGAGAGAGGAAGAAGTACCACACCACCATCAGTCCCTGGACACTGGTGTTCCAGCCCAAGGCTGCTTTACAGGGAGGCTGTAAACCTCTCCACCACCTCTCCTCTTGGGTGCAAGCCTCCTCCTAAACCCTAGACGTTTCAACGTGCAGTCAACCTTCACCACCAGGCTCCAGCAGGGCCAAGCAGTGCCAGGGGCACATTGTCCCATCTGAGTCCTAGGATTAACAACAGAGACCAACCTACAGCTGTCTCAGCCTGGCTTCTCCAGCAGCTCAGCACACCCCCGTGGATGGAAAGGCACTTTGGGAGCCTCTGTGCCTTCCCATAACCCCATCTGCCAGCACCCCCCAGAAGTCTTCCTCCGAGGCAGGGTCAGGACGTGACCCTGGCTAGTCAGGGATGCACCAAAGCCAGTGGAGCACTCTGCCTCTGTCACCTACACGGTGCCCCTGCTCCCCCTGAGGTAGCTGCAGCACAGACTGGCCTCTCCCTGGCTCTCTCCAGCCCCTAGCACCACGAGCAAGCTGGCGTCAGGGCAGTGCCAGCAGCATACGCACCGTTCCTTTCGGGGGGTTGCCATCAGCCTGCAGGTTGAGGAAGGGGTTAGTCTGTGCTGTCAGGACAGGTGGGATGCCTGGCCCCGGAGCCAGGAGGCTGTTCCCAGGAGGGTTGAGTGGTGGAGTGGCCTGGGGAGCCAGGAGGGCATTGTTAGGGTTGAGCTGCTGGGGGGAGAGGGAGGCCAGGAGAGAGTTGCTGCTCTGGGGTGCTTGAGGGGCTGAGGTCATCAGGGAGCTGGTGCTGGAGTGCAAGGGGGCAGAGGTGGCTGCCAGGAGGTTGGTCATGGACAGCTGGGATGAGCTTGTCATCTGCAGCCGCTGCAGCTCCCTCTTCTGCTGGATTTGCTGCATCATCTGGAACACCAGGGCCTGCTGCTCCTGTGGGGAAAGGTGAGGAAGAGAAGTCAAAGGAAGGACAAAGGGTGAGGGAAGAGGTGACAGCAGATACAAAGAAGCCACAGGGGCAAGCTCCATCCCAGGGGATGCTACTGAGGACAGAGAGGAAGTCTCCTTGATCACATCCCTGTAGGCAGAGAGAGGAAGAGTCTGCCTTGTGTTCACTAACAGCCTGTGCTTGTGACCTTTCCAACCCCTTGTCTCCTGAAGGGCAGAATTAGCTAACCCTCCCCCAGACACCTGCAGGCACACACATCCACTCAGCTCTTTCCAATCAATCCACTTGTGGCTTTTAAATCCATGCCATTCCCTACCTCCCTTTCTAGCCTAGCTGCTTCATTTCCTTCCCCCAGCCCATCCTGCTTCCCAGCTCAGCTCTGCCCCACAGGTGAGCTGGGACTCAGGAGGCTGAGGTCCACAGCTCACCTGCATCCAGACAGATGCCCTCAGATGCAAGCAAGGTGCAGCAGTCACTATAGCAACCATCGAGCCATGCAGGCAGGCTGAGAGCTGACATTGTTCCCCTCCCTGCAGGGATGCAGCTGATGACATGGTGACATCAGCTGCTGGGAAGAGAAGCCCTTTGAAATTTGCTTTTCCAGGGTTATAAATAGCTTGACCCAGAAATCTACCCAAAGCCAGGGGCCAAGTTCATGGGGGATGTAAACCAGCAGAGCTTCATTGACTGGAGCTGTGAGCACTCCTGAGTGGCTCCACCACGGGGGAGGGACACTCCTGAGGCTCCTGCAGGGCAAGGGAGTGTGGTTCTCCCACACTCAGGAGCTTGTTTACCATCTACCCATGCAGCCATTCCACAACAGCCTGCCATGGGGTTGCTGTTCTACCCCAGAGGACGCAGGCAGAGAGCCAAGAGCCTCAGAACAGCTGCCTGATCCTTCTCCAGACCCCCAAATCCTCAGCCACCCACAGGATCCCCCTGGCACCCTCACTTCACCACGTCAGCATGCCCAGACACGGCTCACCCACCTCAGGACTAAGCAGTTGGGTGCTTATCTCTTTCTAAACTCAAACACTGTGTCCTGGAGCAAGTTTCTCTTCTCCTGTGGGCCCCAGCACATCTGCAAGCCCAGAGACCAGCATGCTTGTTGGTAGCAGGAGCAGACATGACTTGCACCCCGGGATGGCTGGAGGAGGTAAGAGCTCTCCTGGCTTTGTGGTGGCTTAGTGTCAGCATCTCCTCACACCCTCAGGATGTGGGAAACCCAGATTAAACTCTTCTCTTTGTACAACAACAAAAAAAAAGCTCAAATCCCCATCTCCCTCCTTCCAGGAGCTGCTGCACCTTCCTGCCTCAGGCTTTTCTCCCTTCCACCCCTCCTAGCAGCCCCAAGCCAAGGAGAAGGCAGATGACTCTTGCAAGCCCTGTGGGCAGGAGGCTGACCTGAAGGAGGGAGCCTGCAGTTCTGCTCTCTGCTCCAAGGCTTCCCCATTCACCAGCTCATCAGAGACACAGGGTGCCAGCAGGCAACTCTTACCGGGTTAAGGGGCTGGGAGGTCAGGAGCTGCTGGAGCTGCTGCAGCTGCTGCTCGTGCTGGTGCAAGACGTGTCTCTGCTGCTCCGTCAGGGGACTGGGGTTGGGCAGGCTGCAAGGGGAGCAGGGCAGGAGATGTCAGCCCAGCATGGCCCACCTTGGTCCTGCATACCGAGGGGACCTCTCTTCCCTCCTTCCTCCCCCTCCTGGGGCTAAGCTTCTGCTCTGGAGAGGGCAGGGCTATCCCCAGCAGCTCCCTCCCCATCCTCACCTGCTCAGGCTGCTGGAGAGCTGCAGGGCCGGAGGCGCGCTGGCCTGGGTCAGGGCGCTGGGAGGCTGGGCAGCCTGAGCTCCGTTCAGAGTCCCCAGGATCCCGTTGATGGGCATCTGCTGACCTCCTGCCAGGCTCCCCAGCAGGCCATCCACCATGGGCACCGTGGAGAGGCTGTGGCTGGCAGTGGTGCCTCCCCCCAGCCCGCCGCCTGCCACCCTGGCCAGGCCATTCACCTGCTGCCCCCCGGGCAGGGGGAGCGAGGCAGGACTCTGCTGCAGCATGGGCAGGGGTGGAGGAGTGCTGTGGAAGGACAGGGAAGAGCTGCTCCTGCTGGGGCAACCTGAATGAGGGTCCTGGGGGAGAAATGGACACAAGAGCATCGGACTGGGGCAGCTTGTGAAAGGTCAGCTCAGCTCCAAGGGTGCTTTGGGCAGAAGCCGGAGGTGGGAAGGGGGTGTGGGGAGGGTGGGTTGTGAGTGTAAGTGCAGCTGTATGCTCAGAGGCGTCCCAGAACTCAGGCATGCTTCGCTGGACCCTCTGCAAGTGCAGCCAGAACAACCTAGAAGCATCCTCACCTCCTGCTCCTTCTCTACTCAGCCCCTCAGTGCTGAGAAGAACTGAGGAACAGGCAGCTCCAGAGCAAGGAACCTGCTTCCTGGGCCTGGCCTACAAGGTTTGATGAGCTGGCTAGCAAGTCAGGGTACTGGGCTGGCACTGCTCTGTCCCCTCCCCAGCTCCCTTCCCCAGCTGGCTGGCAGAGGTGGTGGCCAGGGTACCTCAGAGGACGTGGAGAGCGAGTTCTCGATCCCAAAGCTGTTCTTGCACGGAGGACTCTTGCTGATGCTCAGGGAATCGTTGGTGCAGACTGCAGGGAGGGGAAGAAGTGAGGATGAAGACTCAGGGCTGGAGCCTGACCTTTGCAATAGCAAAGCCCAGGGGCTACAGAGAGATAAATGGGTCAGATCCTCCCCAGTTTGACCCTCCCCAGTCTGACTCCCTCCTGAACACCCCAGGGCACAGGGGAGTGGATTCCCACCGGTCCCCTCACCGTTGGGGGGCAGGATGTACTGGGCTTGGCTGCCTGGCCCATTGCTGCTGGTCACCACGGGGAAAGGGACAGAGAGCTGCACGTTGAGGAGCTGCAAACGTTCCTTCTTGGCTGTCAGAGTCATGATCTGCTCCTGGAGCCGCTGGTTCTCCTTCTGCAGCGAGTGCAGGGCCTTCAGCATCTCCACAACTGCAGGGAAGGGAAAGGGGGGAAGGGGAACAGGGTCAGGGAAGGGAGTGGGGGGATGGAGGAAAGAGAAGGGGATCCACAGGAGGTACCCCAGTTAGAACCCGCTGCAGGGAGGAGACTGACCCCAGAACACAGTCCCACTGCCAGCTACTCCCCCGTGGCACAGACCAGGGCTTTGTCCCCCACCCAGCTCCTTTGCCTGTGGGCAAAATCCCAGCTGGCTCCCACACAAACACGCAGAAGGACCTCTCCTCCCCCAGCCCAGGCGCCAGTGACTCACTGTTCACGCCGGCTTCCCCATTGCCTTGCTTCTCCAGGAGCTGCTCGATGTTTGGGGTAGCCTGGGGAACATTCTCCAGCTGCCCACTGCTGCTGCAGGACACTGTCTGGTCAAAGAGGGTGGGCAGGCTGCTGATGGGGGACCTGGGGAAGGGGTGGGGACGTGTCAGAGATGCTTCCCGTGTCTGTACCTGCACTCCTCCGCTCCCTTCTCCCCACATCTCCTCAGCCTCTCCCTGGCAGTGCCTGCCTCCCTCCCAGCCTGTCTCTGCTCTGCTTCAGGAGCACTCTGGCTCGCGTTGGAAAAGCAAACCTGTCTCCTCCCATCCTAGCTCACTGAATCATGGAACTGCTACGGTTGGAAAAGACCTCTGAGATCATCCAGTCCACCCATGAACTGACCACTGCCACGCTCACCACTGCAAACTGTGCCCCAAGTACCCCATCCCACCTCATCCCATCCTTTTCCATCCCATCTCATCCCATCCCATCCTATCTCACCCCATCCCATCCCATCTCACCCCATCCCATCCCATCTCACCCCATCCCATCCCATCTCACCCCATCCCATCCCACTACCCCAGAGGAGGGAAAGATCTCCCTCTCCTCTCCCCAGGCTCTCTCCCTCTCCCTGCTGTGTCATCCCAGCCCTCCCCAAGGTTCGGATGCGCTGGTGCCACCACCCCCGTGCCTGGCAGCGGGAGGACTTCTGAAGGACACTCACATGGAAGAGAGACTCTCCTGGGGCGACGTCCCTCGGCAGCCAAACCCGCAGTCCTCCAGGTCCGGCTCTAGGTGAGGAGAAGGACAGCGAGGTTCAGTGTTCATAGGCAGCCAGCCCTGCCCGGTGCCCGGTGCTCGGTGCCCGGTACCGGTTCTCCCTGCTCCCCGCTAGATGGGAGCACCGAGCAGCGCTGGGCTGGAGCCGAGCGGAACGACCCCGCCCCGGGGAGGGGCTGGCACCGGCTGGAACCCCGGGGAGGAGGGAGGGCACCCGGGGAAGGGCATGGGATCATGGAACCGTAGAATAATAGAACCGTAAAATAACAGAGAAGCAGAGAAAGTCGGAATTAGAGACCCACAGAAGCTCGGAACCGCAGCGCAGAGAACCCTGAAATCATTGGATCTCAGAACCGCAGCGAAGAGAGAACCCTGACACCAGGGAATCGTTGGATCTCACAACCACAGAACCAGGGAATCTCAAGGCTCTCAGCAGCTCAGAATGCTGGAATCTCAGAATCATCTCAGAACGACAGAGCCATAGAATGTCAGAATCTCAGCAGCTCCAAATCCCAGCCCCACAGAGCCATGGAGACTCAGAAACTCAGCACCATGGAAATTCAGAAGCACAGAAGGTCCTGGGTTGGAAGAAGCCACGAGGATCACCCAGTCCAACTCCTGCCTATGCAAAGGACCAATACTGTTGCTAAACTAATGACCCCATGTGTCTAAGAGCATTGTCCTAATGCTTCTGGAGTTCTGGCAGCTCTAAGGCTGTGACTGCTTCCTTGGGAGTCTGTTCCAGTGCTCCACCACCCTCTGAGTGAAGAACCTTCTCCTGATCTCCAACCTAACCCTCCCCTGGCACAGCTTCATGCTGTTCCCTCAGCTCCTGTCACTGGACACCAGAGAGCTCAGCTCCTGCCCCTCTGCTGCCCCTCCGGAGGAAGCTCTAGAGCAGGATGAGGTGAAGGATGGGCAGAAAGCAGCTTTGCCTTTAGCTGTAAAGCTGCAGGGGGGGTGACACTTGCTGAGCCTGCAAAGATGACTCAATCCTGCACAAAGCCCCACTCAGCTCTGCTAAGCATCACTCTCAGCCCCCAGGGTCCTTTCCCAGAAGGAAAAGGATCCCTTTGGGCTCCTCCAAAGCTTCCAGATGCTCAGCTCCTTCCTAAAGAGCTTCACTATCTTGCTCCAGTGTCCTCCCCCCAGCAGCCACCCCTTTGTCCCAGGGACACCCCAGTGCTGGGAGCAGAGCTGCTGTGTGTGTGCAGGAGATCTCCCACCCAAAGAGTTATCCAGAAGTGAAATCTCTGTTCTCTGCCATTTGCTCTCCACCCCCAGAGCCTGCCAGCCCCTCAGCACACGTTCTTCCCTCGCTCTGGGACCTGTCAGCTGTTGTGACTACAGCCTGCACCAGCTGCTGCCTTGCTCCTCCTCTTCTTCACACAAACAGAGACATTTCAGATGTGCAAGAATCCAGGAAGTCTCCTGCAGGGAACATTGTGATTTACAGTGCAACATCCTGAGCAAGGGCATCAGCTCCTGGGAGGATTTTCTACTGCTGAGAGCAAGCAAATGCAGCTGCTGCTCTCAGCAGCACTTACAGACAGGCAGGATCCTTCATCCCCAGGGAAATATCCTCCTGGCCATCAATTACAACAGGTCCAGCCTCCTGGGGAGAAGCTGCTGCCTTCTGGAGGTGACCAGCAGTTGCCAGCCAACGATAATCTCCCAGCACAAGACACCATGGGGAGACAAGGCTTGGTTTCAGGGACACCACAAGGCAGTTCCTGAGTTCTCAAACCCAGGATCAGCTACAGGAATGCTGGGAACAGTCAGGCCCCAGCAGTGCTCCTCAATATTACCTTCACCCAAGGACAACCTCAACCCTCAGAGAAGCCCCCAGAGCTCACTGTGTGCAGCTCTGCCTCCATGCTTCTGACTTGAAACCAAAGCAACATTCAGCTAAGGTCTCCCTGCTCCTGTCCCACTGTTTGCTGCAGCCCAGGGAGGCTGCACACACATACAGAGGTGAGAATATATAGATATGAGTTAGATACAGAGAGATATATGTAAATGATCCTGGTTTTCTGAACCAGTCCCAGACAGTCACTTATCTCCTGGCCACCACCACCCTGCTGCCTGCAGATCAGGGAGATGACTGAGTTATCAGCAAGCAAGCACAAGAAGAAGAGAGGCTTGAAGACAAGCAGAGAAGATAACTCCATTTGGGCTGTCAGCAGCAGGCAGGATCCAGGACAGGCTGTGGGAGGAAGAACTAGACAGTAGCTGAGGGAGTGGGAAGATCAGAATCAGACTTTTTGTACTGCCAAAGGCACCCCCTGGTATCCACCTGCCTGGGTGCTAACAGCTTCTCAGCTCCTCCCTCTGCACACCAGGGGAACTCCACTTCCCTGGATCACACCACAGCTGTCAGAAGCTCAACTGTTCCTGTCAGGAGAGCTGTGTCTCCACAGACACCTCCCAACCCCCAGGAAAGGGGAAGCTGAATTCAGGAGGGGGCAGGATTCCCTAAAACTCCCCAAGCACCCTGGGAACAATTTGGGGTGAAAGCCATCACCACATTTTTAAGTGAAAATGGTCCCAACACAGCAGGTTCAATGCATGCTGGGGCAAGAAGTGAATTTGGCTTAGCACCTTCTGGGCCACCAGCTCCAGACAGGGATGGACAAAGCTGCCAGGTGACAGCAGCTCTTCCAGAGGCTGCCTGGGACTGGGAACTCAAACCCAAAGCCCATGTGCTGAAGCCTGTAAGGTGCCAGTGAAACAACCCTGGAACTGGAAAGGAAGGATCCAGCTTTTCTGAGCTCATTGTGTTGGGTTTGGTCTCCAGGATTCATTCCTCAGCAGCCTCAGGGCTGGAAGAGAATCCACAACTGAAGAGCCTGAACCATGAGGCTGCTCCTGCCTGTTGACTCTTCCTTCTCCTGCCAGCACCTTGCCAAACTAGCAGCAGTGGAACACCTCCCTCCTGCTGACTGCCAGGAGGGCAGGAAAACTCTGAGGCAGTCACAGAACCACAGAACCATGAGGGCTGGAGAAAGCCTCTGGGATCACCGAGTCCAACCTCTGACCCAACATGCTCCCCACTGAACCATGTCCCCAGGAACCACATCTACACACTTCTGGAACCCCTCCAGGGATGGTGACTCCACCACTGCCCTGGGCAGCTTGGGCCAGTGCCTGATAACCCTCTCAGTAAAGAAAATGTTCCCAATATCCAACCTGCACCTCCCCTGGTGCTACTTGAAGCTGTTTCCCCTCATCCTATCACTCATTACCTGGGAGAAGAGACCAACCTCCACCTCAGTCCAGCCTCCCTTCTGGGAGCTGCAGAGAGTGAGAAGGTCTCCCCTGAGCCTCCTCTTCTCCCCTGAGCCTAACCAACCCCAGTTCCCTCAGCTGCTCCTTTCCCTTAATTCCAGGTGACTGGATGCCCCCTGACACCCAGCTCCCATGCCATGGCCCCACTGGGATCAGCTGCACCATTCCCTTCCCCTTGATGTGAGCTGCCAGCAGGGACAGACAGACAAAACACTGCCAGGGACAGACAGACAGACAGGAACCTTCCATGGGCTTGAGAAGGTGCTAAGGGAAGCACACAGGTGGTGGCTGCCCACGCTCTGGCATGCAGGCTGATGAAGGCAAGGAAGGGCACAGTGGTGTCAGGTTCTCCAGAGGACTCTGAACCACCTCTGGTGAGGACTGGGGGGTTCCAGGTGCTTGTCACCCAGTGTGACACTGGCCAGACTGCTACCTGGCAGGATCCAGCAGCATTCCTGGGCTAGGGAAGCAGGAGACAGTTGCACCAACAGCTGAAAACCAGGAGGGTGCTTGTGGTGAACTGCTGGTGCAGGAAAGCCAACCACAACCAAAAAGAGGGAAGAAAGAAATCTTTGGATGCTTCCAGTTTCCTGCTTATTAACCAGGCAATCTTCCAAGAAACATGAATTTGCCTCAGTGGGGAAAAAAAAAGGAGTTGTAAGGAATTCAGCCTTGGCAGGGCCCTGCCTGGAACTTGGATGGAGTGGATTTTGCTGCCTCCATGCCAAAGCCAAAGGGGAAGGGCAGAAAGAAACTCAGCCCAGAAATGGAAGATGAAAATGAAGAGTGTGAGACCTCTCTCAGTTAAATAGAAACCCAGGAACCAAAACCCCAACAGAAAATAAACCCCCAAAACCTTTCAGCTTCCTTTTCAAGCAAGCAAAAGCTCCATGAGGTTTGTGCAGGGTAGAAGGAGAAGAAATCTCTGCAGGGAAGGATTTCAGGGTCTGGCACTTCTCTAGCATGTGGCCAGGGGCACTCCCCAGCCAAGGGACACAGCAGAGCCAGTGGAGGCTCCATCCCCAGGGGGCACAGTGGAAAACTCCAGGGGTACAGTGGAAGCTCCATGGACACAGGGGAAGCTCTGCAGCCAAGGGATACTCCACAGCCAGGGGACACCATGGAAGCTCCATGGACTCGATGGAAGCTCCCCAGCCAAGGGACACCATGGAAACTCCATGGAGACAGAGGAAGCTCCCCAGCCAAGGGACACCCCACCCCACCAGATGTGCTTCCACTGGACTGCAAAGCCAAGGCAAACACAAGCCCTCCCTGAGCTGGGCAAAAAAAAAGCCCCAAAGCTGTCCCTGTCTCCTAGCCCTTGGCTCTCCCAGGCACAGGATGGGAGCCAGCAGGGAGGAGCAGCTGGAGGAGACCCAGAGCTGCAGCTGGCTGACTCTCCCGGGGAGAGCCCTCCTGGGGACCCACACTCACATACCTTCGCCTTCACGTACCTGCCCGGCTGCTCTCTGCCTGGTTCAGGAGGGGGTTGATGGCCAGCCCAGATGTCAGGGGGCTTCCAAAAATATGGGAGGAAGGGAGGCTGAAGGTTGACCCTGCCAGGGAGAACACCTGCATGGCAAAGCAAGGAGAGGGGGAGAGAGAGAGAGAGAAATGACTTCTGAAACTCCCCAGAGGAAAATAACTTCATTTTCCCATCTCTGCCTGACTCTTCCCCCAGCTAACTCATGACACAGAGTGTTAAAAATATCTCCTTGGAAGCCTCTCCAGACAGCTGAACCCTTCCCAGCTCCATCCCAGAGCCAAGAGGTCTGAAGGAGCCTTGTTAACAGCAAGGCTGTAAAACACCTCCCAGAGCGAGCTCCCCACAAGGGCCAAGGCTCTGTCTCCTGGCACAGCCAGGGCTCACCCAGCTGGGACCTCTGAGCTCTCCCACCAGTCCTCTGGGCTGCAGAGTGGTGCCCTGCTGGCCCCAGGGGATGAGGAGCACAGGACCCAGCACTGACAGCCAGGACATTGCTGCCTGAGTACTGCCTGTGCTCCCCTCACAGCTGATGGAAAGCAAAGCATCTCCTCTGAGGTTGCAACTCCACCCCTCTGCAGGGGATGGGATGCAAAGCTGACCACAGAATGGCCTGGGTTGGAAGGGACCTTCAGGATCACCTAGGTCATCAAATCATTATGGTTGGAAAAGCTCTCTGAGATCACTGAGTCCAACCACCCACCCACCAGTACCATGGCTCACCACTGAACCAACCCCCCCCTGCCATGGGCAGGGACATCTTCCCCTGGGCCAGGTTCCTCCAGACCTCATCCAGTCTGGGTTTGAACACTGCCAGGGATGAGGCAACCATAACTTCTCTGGGCAGCCTGTTCCAGTGTCTCACCACCTTCCCCATGAAGAATTCCTTCCTTCTACCCAAGCTGAACCAAGCTTCTTCCAGTGCCAGACCCTCACCCCCACCTACACCTGCACTGTCTCCATCCTTCCACTGGCTCCAAGGGAAGCTGCAGCTGGCAACTCTCCTCCAAGCTGAGGGAAGAGGAGCTATTCCCACCTGGAAAACCCAACTTCCCTGCCCTTCCCACCCCAAACTGCCTCTGACTGCTCTGCCCAAAGCTCTCCTGCTCCTGCTGATTCTTACCTGTGTGGTGGAGACAGAGGAGGAGGAGGAGGCTGGGATGGTGCTAGCAAAGGGAGATCTGTTGAGCTGGGGGAGGGATGAGGTCCCTTGGTGTGCCAGGAGGCTGGAGGACAGAGGTGTGCTGCAGACAGCTCGGAGCACTCCACCCCCGTGGGAAATGGGGTCCTTGTTACTGGTGTAGATCCCTGGGAGGGGAGGAGAGAGTCACCTTCCCCTCTCCTCTTCCTGCTGGGAAGCAGCTGGCTTTCTGCAGGATCTCAGGAAGGGAAGGTGGCACCAATGCATAAGAGCAAGGGGGACGTGCACTGGAGCAGCTGACAGCCTGGCATGCAGGGAGGGGTGGTGCCAGCCCCCAGCCCTGCCATCCAAAGGTATCACAGACTTCTCCAGCCTTGCCCCTGCCCCCCCTGTTCGCTCCTTGCACCCTAGCACAACCCAACAGGGGAACCACAGAGGAACCACAGCATGAGGTCCCTCCCCAAAGGCAGGAGGCAGTGGCAGAAGGGGGTAGTGGACTCAGAGAGTCCCACTCCATGCTGCTTGTGCCAGTCAAGAGACCACACTCTGTCTGGGCTAACCTGGAACCTTCCATGGTGCCTAGAGACAATGGTGATGCCCAGGGATCACAGTGATGCCCAAGGACCATGGTGATGCCCAGGGATCATCCAGGGACCACAGTGATGCCCAAGGACCATGGTGATGCCCAGGGATCACCCAGGGACCACAGTGATGCCCAGGGATCACTGTGATGATGCCCAAGGACCACCCAGGGACCATGGTGATGCCCAGGGACCACGGTGGGGCACAGAGAGCTACAGAGGGAAGAAAGGGTGAGGAGAGAGCTGCTGCAGAGGGAAGGGGCCATGTCTGCCTTGGCTCAGGCATGCAGCAGAGGCAGTGCTCAAAGCCAGGTCCTTCAGAGCCCTGCCAACATCTCTCCACAAGACAAGAATAGGAGCAGGAGCAGGCAGGGGAGCAGGGCCTGGCAGCCTCCTCCTCTTTGAAACATCTCTTTTGTTGTTCCAGGAGGGGAGGCAAAAAAAAACAAACCCCAACCACCCACAAACCAAACCCCCCCAAAACCAGCAGAAATGGCTTCAAGTTCTGCTTCCAGAAACAGCATCAATTCTTGGAGCTCCTCTGCAGGCAAAGGAGGCAGAAGAGCTCCCATGTGCACACCCCAAAAATCAGACTTCCCCCTCCCTCTTTGCAAGCTGACCTAAATTGGAGCATCTGCAAACAACCCACAATAGACCCGACCGCAAGTTCTGCTGCCAGAAGAGTGTCAGAGCTCAGCCCCGAGCAGCAAGCTCCTCCTCTGCCTGCTGCCTTAACCCCTTCCTGGCCACACACCCTGCCTGCCCTCACCCCCCCCTTGCCAGGGCAGCGATGGGGGCAGCTCTAGGCTCTGAGCACAGCTGAGGCTCTGCCAAGTCTCCCGAGCTGAGGTGGATGTGGGAAGGCTCAGGATGAGAGGTTTGTGCTTTCAGAAGAGGGCTCAAAGTTGAACCACTTTGGAGAGACTCTCATTTGGGGTCAGGTTGTGGTTGCTCTCGGTTTGGCCTCTGAATCTCTTCCTCTCTGCTTTGGGAACGATGCCTCTGCCTAGCTGAGGCTTCCCAGCAGCTGGAAACGTCTCCAGCTCAGAGCTGCAGCTCAACCCCAAGGACAGAGGAGCTGCCCCAGAGGAGATCCCAGGCTGAGGGCCAAAGGAGGAGACCCAGACCTGGATTTGCATCACTCCTGGGCCCCAGTTAAAGCGAGTGGAGCCTCTGCAGGCCAGGTGCAGACACCAGCTAACGGGATGAAGAAGAGGAGCCCTGAGGGGGACCAGACCTGAAGCCAGCAGTGGGGACTCCATGCTGAGCGTGGGCAGAGTCCCAGCGTGGCTGAAGGAACGGGAGGAGCTGCCGATGCTGGAGCTCACCAGAGAGCCCCCAGAGAAGGGTGAGGAGGAGGTCGAGGTGGAGCCAGCCAGCTGGGCACCCAAAATCTCTTTGCTTTTGCCTCCTTTGGGCCTGCCGGGCCCGTGCTTATTCTTCTTGCTGCCTTTGTGCTTCTTCTCCTTCAGCACCTCTGCCTCCTCCACGCTGAGGGAGGGCATTCGCTTGTGGCTGCTGCTGCTGCTGCTGCTGCTGCCGCCGCCGGCGGTGGCCACCGAGGGGCTGCTGCCAGGGTTGGAGGCTTTATAGTCCCCAGGGGAAGCATCCCGACCTCTCTGCTGGCTGACTGCTGAGGTGGAGAAGCGCATGATGGAGCCAAAGCCTGAGAAGATCACCTTCTGCTCAAAGATGTCTCCCTTCTGGCCTTCGTAGAGAGGAGAGCAGTGGGAGGAAGAGGAGGAGGAGACAGGCTTGCGGTACTTCTCATCCTCCTGCTCCAGCTTGGGGAAGGTCACAAAGTCCTGGGAGCACTGCAAGGTGCTGCAGGAGGTACCTGGGGGAAGCAGACACAGGAAGGTGGCAGTAACTCAGCCTATAAGGCAACAAGAGCGTGGTCACAACACAGGTCCTCTGGCCCAGGCTGGTTCCCAAGCTGAAGACCATCCCTGTCACCATCCCTGTCACCTTCCCAGCCCTGCCCTCGCTCTCTGGCAAGCACAAGAGGTGCAGAGCAGCACCTTCCTCCCACCCAAAGGTGCATTTGTCTCCTCCCCATCACCACTGTCCCTCCAGCCCTGACATGGGTCCCAGGAGATGAAACCATTAGGACAACAGCTCCAGAAAGAACTGAGCAAGGTCAGAGGAGAGGGAAGCCCTGCAAGGCTTGGACTCAAAGCTCAGAGGAGCCTGGCTGTCAGGTTTTGGCTCAGGTCTCTCTATTCCTGACTCCTTAAAACACTGCTGCAGACAAACCAGCGATGGAAGAGAGGACAGGTGCTGCCCATATTGCCTGCACACACCATTCCCTTCCCTCCCTCCTCCACCCAGACATCTGGAGCTGCTTTTCCTTGCAGCACAGGAGAGGAGCTGGGCCACACATCTGGCTGGGTTCTTCCCTCTGAGCATGGAGTTAGCAGCAGTAAAACTTCTCCCTTTCTCTCCACGGGGTTAAAGACAGAGCCAGCAGCAAAACTCACAGCCCTAGCTGCTGAGGTCTTGCTAGAGGCCTTGACAGACACAGAGAAGAGCACAGCAAAACATCCCCCCCCATTCTCCTCCCCTTCTCCCTCCCCTCTGCTGCTTCTCCAGCAGCCCTTACCTGCAGGCTGGAAGGTGCCACTGGATGAAGTTGAGCTGAAGCCAACTGAGCTTTTCCCACTTCCAGTCTTTTTCCCCTTGTGGCTGTTGCCATGGCTTGAGGATTTCCTGCCTTTCACCTCTGACCTGCTGACCTCTGAGGTCTCCTTGCTCCCCTCATGGTGGCTAGTGGAGCCCTGGCAGCAGCAAAGAGAGAGGAGACTCAGGCAGGCCAGAGGTGGCCACAGCAGGAGCAATTCTCACCCAGTTTCCCCTGAAGAGAAGCAATTGTTCCCAAAGTGAATGTCAGGTCCTGGTAGTCCAGAGAGAAAAGCAACATCTCCCTCTGTTGCTGCTCAGCAACCCCAGGCTTTATGCTCCTAGGGATTATCCTCATCCCATGGAGCTGCAGGAAATTAAACAAGGGCACTGCCAAGCAGGGCACAGGCATCAGAGCTTCCTCCCAGGGGGAAGCACCTCAGAGGCTGCTTCAGCCCAAAGGAAAGCCTGTGGGTCTCAGGTGTGCTGCTCTCAGCAGGATCAGTCCAGCCAGGAGAAGCTGCTCATCCCTGGGCTGTGACAGGACCAAAGGAGCTGCACTGGCAGCCCAGAGCTTCCCAAATCCACTGCAGGAAACACTCCCCAGTGACACTGCTGGAGAACATCTGCCCATGCAGCAGCAGATGCTATCCAAACCCCATGGAAGCCTGCAGGAGACAAGGAACCAAGGGTGGGAGGTGGGAAAAGGTTAGCCAGATGCTAGGAAATCCAGGAGCTTGGGATGAGAGAGAGGAGTGTGGGAGTGGAGCAGGAGGAGAGAGGAATGAACCAAAACCCAGATGCCTCCTGGGGCACCCACACTAGGAGGTGAAACCTTCACCTTCAGGCCACTTCAGAGCCCAAGGAGCAGGGCTGAAAGGTCACTTCTTGGAAGAGACAACACACACCTGAACCCCCTGCAAACACCTTCAGTCCTGAGTGAGCAGCCACGAGGAAGGCCCAGAGAAGCACAAGACCTTGCTCACTAACAGGATCATAGAATCTCCTGGGGTGGAAGGGACCCACAAGGATCATGGAGTCCAACTCCTGTCTCTGCACAGGACAACCCCAAAGTCACCCCATGTGGCTAAGGGCATTGGCCAGATGCTGTTGGGATTCCCTGGGAGCTGGGGCCATGAGTGCACCCCTGGGGAGCCTGTTCCAGTGCTCCACCACCCTCTGGGGGAAGAACCTTCTCCTAAGATCTAACCCAGCCCTCCCCTGGCACAGCTTCATGCCATTGCCCTGGGTCCTGTCACTGGTCAGCAGAGAGAAGAGCTCAGCTCCTGCCCCTCCTTCACCTCTGCTGAGGAAGTTCCAAGCTGCAGTGAGGTCTCCTCTCAGCCTCCTCTTCTCCAGGCTGAACAGCCCAAGGGATTGCAGCCATTCCTCATTATGCTTCCCCTCCAGACCCTTCCCCATCTAATCCCTGACTCCAGATGACCTCTTCTCAGAGAGAGAGAGAGATGAAGAAAACCAACCTCAAGGATTTGTAATGCAGACTCATGAATGCTGAGATCCAAATCTCTCCCTGTTCCTCCCACATGGCTTAATCACTCTGCACAACACAACAGCTGGCAGCCAAACCCACACCAGATGTGCCAGGAATATGAAAGACAGGAGGAAGGGAGTGGTGGAAACTCAGGGGAGGGGGGAGAGAGAGGAGGGGGAAAGCTGTATTTGCTTCTCCCAGCCTCCTGGGTGTAGATTAAGGTTCCTTGATTTATGAGCTTGGAGGGAGCAGGGGAATCATTCCTGACTTTGCACATCTGCCTGGGGAAGGACAGGAGAGAAGTGTCTGGGGGTGTGGGGAGTCCTGAGGCTGCTGCTGAGATGGTTCAGGTCTCAGCAGAGGTCTAAAACCCTTGAATGTTCTTCTCCCACCAGGTGTCCTCCTGGGAGCTCCACACAAGGTGCAGGAGGGCACAGGGGGGGCAAGGGGAAAAGCAGGTGAGAAGAGCAGGGTGACAGGAGGGGGAGAAATCCCAATGGTGAAACTGAAGGGAAACCATAAGGAGTAAAGGAAGAGTAGTAAAGGAAAGCAAAGGTGGCAAGGCAAAAGAAAATGGTGTAAAATAACTAGAGGAAAATAAATAGCAAAGAGTAAAATAAGCTAAAGAGTAAAGGAGAGAGTAAATCCATCTGGATGGCAGCACCAGCAGCTCTCCTCCCCAGGCAGAGTCTCCAGCAGCCCCTGCAGAGCCTGACCCTGGGGCAAGGACCCCAGCACTGCAGCCAAGGAGCAAAGAGAAGGAAAGGGAGAGCTGGAGGCAATCCCCTCCCCTCCCCTCCCTGCACCCCTGGCCCTCCATTCCTTTCCCACCTTGCTCCCTGGAGCCTTCCAGGAGATGCAGGTGGCCAAGCACCAGAGAGCCTTGGCCTGGGGGGGAGGCTCTGCTGCCAGGGGGCAAGGAGGGCTGCAGCCCCATCACCTCCCTGACCAAGGAGGTTCTGCCCCACATCAGGCCAGAGGTAAGGAGAGGAAGAGGCCACAGCTCTCTCCAGCCTCCAACCATGGCCCAGCAAGGACTGGCAAAGCTCTCCTGCACAGTCCCACCACCAACCTCAGCTGGTGCTTTGCTGCATCTGCACTCCCTAGCCCCCTCCCCACCACCCAGTACACCCTGCTGGGAGCAGCTGTGCTAACTGAAGACCCAGAAAGGACAAAAATGGTTTGGGTTTCCAAGAGGAAACCTGTTTGGACAGGATCCCTTGAGGTGCTGCAAGGTTTTACCCCAGTCTAACCTGTGCCATGTTCCACTTGGGGCAGCTCTCCAGAGAGCCTCAGCCAGGCAGCCCCTGAGGGCTCTGGGCAGGCTTGGAGGAGGCTGCTGAGCAGCTCTTCCATTGCTCCAGAGGAAGGAGACTTGGAACAATACTTTGGGATCTCTGCACAAGAAAAAACACCCCAAAGAAGCCAAAGGGAACCCAGTCTCTGGTAGGAGGAGTGGGAATCACTCCCCAGGGAAAGCCCCAAGCCTTGGCACTCAAGCACAGCCACAGGAGCTAGGATCTCCTGAAGCTGAGCTTGCAGAGAGCTGAAAGGTGCCCATAAAAGTGAATTGCACTCTCCCCTCCTTGCTTCTGAAGGTCTGGCAGGGCTCTGGAGGAGACAGTGGGGAATTGTCTACCAACTGCTGGAGCTGGCCAAGAGGCAGGGCTTGGATTTCAGCTCAGCTTGAAAATCATCTCCTCAGGCCATCAGCTCCTGACAGCTCTGTCAACTGCTCCCCAAAGCCAGAGCTGAGCTGCCCTGACATGAGCACAGGGAACTCAGGAGTGCTGGCAGCTCAGAGGCTGTTCCTCCACTCCCCTCCTGCTCTCAACTTTCTCCTTCTCCAGCCTGAGAGCAGCTTTGCCACTGCAGCTCTGACCTACATCTAACTCCTTTGCTTCCAGGGCTTGGCCTCCCAGAGAACACAGAAAATCCTCTTCAGCCCTGACCCAAAGCAACCCTGTGCTGCCTGCCAGGAGCCTTCTCTCTTCCAGACTGCCCCTGAAGTGCTGCTCACACATGCAGCCACTGCTAGGCTGGGGATTTTCCTTTCCACAAGGCAGCCCTGCCACAGAAAGGAGACTCCAAGCTTCCCAAGCAGCATTTCTGTGCACAAAAGGACATTCCTGGGCCATGTTGTTTATTTGTCCTAGCAGGAGCTTGGCACCAGTCCTATTCTCACACCAGCAGAGCCCTGCTGAGGACTTGCCTTCATTTCCATGGCCACTGCAGAGAGGGGAGAGCACAACTCCAAAGGTCCAGGCCCTGGAGTAACCTCACTTGTTCCCTGACCCTGAACAAGTGCAAACTTGGCCTTCACCTTGCTTGCACACCAGCTGCAGGCCAGTTCCACACTGTCTGTTCTGCACTGCTGCCCTTTGGGGTTGGCAGGAATTCCAGAAGCCTCAGGGCTGCTCTGACTTGCAGCCAGGAGCAGGAGCCCCTGGCAGCAGCAGGATTGCAATCAAGGACACCAGCTCCTCCCACAAGCCTTGCTCTGCCCATCCACCTTCCCTGAGCTCTTCACAAAGGCTAAATCCTGGCTATTTATCTCTCCCAGGAGAGCTTCAGATCTGAGCACCTGCTGCAGAAGCAGAGCTCAGCCCCTCAGGAGCTCAGCTCCACCCCTGTGCCACCAGTGCTGACAGCAGCCACGAGAGCTGCCACCTCCAGTGCCCAAGGTGGGCAGAGAGAATGGGAATGCCTCAGGACCCCAGATCCATGGACAAAAGCCCTTTCTCTGCCCTTCTGCCTTGTCCTTTCCCCTTCCCAGGACAGGCTGGGGGTCTCTGGCTCCCCCCTGCCCTCACTCCCTCGCTTGCCCCCCGTGAGCTGGGTACCTTCTCTGCAGGCACAGGCACTGAGGGTGGTGGGGGGAGGCTGGAGGGAGACTCTGGACGTTTTTTGTGCTTCTGTTTAGGTCTTTCTTTGTCCTTTCGACTCTGCAAAAGAAATCAGAGGGTGCTGGGAGGCTAACTGTGCCTCTGCTGAGAGCAGCAGTTGCACACAGGGGCTGGGGGGGGGGGTTGGATTTACAACCATACATTCATATTCCTCTTCCCTTCCCCACCCACCCACACCAGCCCAGGAACCCTTCCCCCATAGCCCAACTGGTGGCTGGGAGCATCCCAATTCCATCCACCCCAGCTGCAGGCAACATCTGGAATGCAGCAGATGAACAGAAGCCCCAGATCAGCTCATGGGAAGGGGACAGGGAAGAACTGAACCAGCTCTGCCTGGGTTGAGGAAACCTGAGCTTTCCTCCTGCTCTCTCCCCAGAGGGACTCTGTGTCTCCTCACCCTCACTCCCTGCCTTCTCCAAGGCTTTCTCTGATCACCATGCACAGCCACAACCACATGGAGATCCCAGAACCTAGGCTTGACCCTACCCTGGAGACCCCTCCCCACCTCCCTGCCAGCAGACACAGCTGCTCTGGCTCCATCTCTGCTAACAGGAGACACATTTCTTTGGATTACTTTGATTTTCTTCTTCTTCTTAGTTTTGATTTCTTCATCCTGTTTTTTTCCTCTCCCTAAAAGCCCAGAAAAATCAGATTCAAACTGCAAAGCAAGGGGAAACCATGGCCTGGGGAACACTGAGTCCCTCCCTGCCCTGAGCTTCTCTTCTCCTGGGACATGGGCTGGTCCCAAGGAGGTTCCTCTCCTCTGGAACTCTCTGGATCCTTGGGCTAAAACTGAGATGTCTGCAGTGAAAAGACTGAAAACAGACTTGTGTGACCCAGCCCAGCTGGCAGACAGGGTGGATGGACAGAGGAGCATCCCCTACCACACAGCCCTGCTTCCTCAGCTGGATGCTGCCATGGGAACCCCCTCAGCTAACCTCAGGATCTCCTCTGTGCTACCAAGGTCACCTAAGGATGTCACCTTCCTTGCTGAGCTGCAGAGACATCTGTGCTGAGCCCCAAACCTCCCAGTGGGGTTGGTCACTGGTGTGTGAGGGCCAACAGAGCTGCTGCCAGATCAACACCTGCATGAGACACAAAGCTTCCAACTAAATCCATCTGAGACCCTTTAGGGTTGGGGGGGAGCTGATCCTGCTCCAACTCCCCCTGTGTGGGCTTTGTGCTCCAGAAGCTGAAAGTCCTCAGCCTGGCCTGGAGGTGGCTTCAGAACAGAAGAGTCCCCAGCAGCTCAGAGCTCCCTGACTCTCCAGAAGGATGCTGGTGGCTTCCTGAGGCAGGCAAAGCTCTAAGGCAGCAGCTGCCAAAGCTGGGATGCTGTCAGGGGAAGGTGGAATTGCAGCCAACAGATGAGCTCCACTGTGTGTTTTTTTGGGGAGAAGGGAGGAGGATAATTAGCTGAGCAGAAAAATACATGGAATGGGGGGAAAAAGGAGGTAGGAGCAGGGGCAGGGCAAGGGGAAAAGGCTGGAGAAGGCAG
The DNA here is from genome assembly GCA_013399015.1 of Galbula dea. NCBI lineage: Eukaryota > Metazoa > Chordata > Aves > Piciformes > Galbulidae > Galbula > Galbula dea. Next base: position 1,611,934 of record VWZX01011114.1, read on the forward strand.
ATGTGAAGAGAAGCAGAGGAGAAGCAAAAGCACTGCAGAAATCAGCACCTTCCAGCATGGGTTTAGCTGAGTGTTCACTGCAGCTGGCAAGGAGACTCAGGGTGCAGCCACCAGTCACCCTGCCCCTGCCCCTGCCAGTGTCAACCTGCCCTGAGCCCATGGAAGCTGCCACCAGGATGAGCTGGTGAAACAAAAAAGGAGAGAAATCCAACCTAGAGGTGCACTGCACTCACTCAGAGCCCCAGCAGCACTGCCAGCAGCCAGCATTTTCTCAGCAGATTCCTTTCTGCTCAGGCAGAGCAGAAACCCCCCAGGAGCAGGCAGCCAGGAGCCAGCTGAGCTGCAGAGTCTGGGTGTCTCCTGCCTCTGCACACCCAGGAGCTTCCATCTCCCACCCTCCAGTCAGTCTCCAATACTTTTTGGGGTGCTCAGAAAGGCAAGAGGACCTGACACCTTCTTCACCACCACTGGAGAAGCACAGGACAGGTAAGGAGCAGGACAATGATCTCCACTACCCCAGGGACAGGTCAGGGTGGCCCTGCTGGGAAGGTGACACTAGCTACCCACAGAAACCATGGCATGGAGATGCTCAGGCTGCTATCTCCCCTGTGCTGACAGCTTCTCAGACAACCTGGAGCATTCCCCAGCTTGCAGCAGAGGCTTTGAACCCTGTGGCTTCTCTCCAGGAACAGGAAAGCTCCAAAGACCTCCTGCAAGAGCTGCAGGGTGCAAGGGAGAGGAGAGCAAGGAGAGAGGAGAAAAGCAGCCCTGGGTCCTCTGCTTCTGAACTGTCCTCTCCCCAGCTGGTTCTTCTGTGTCCAGCACTTTACCTCCCCAGCAGACTCTCCTCTGCAAACCTTCCTTCCAGGAAACTTCCCAGGCCATCCAGCCACTGCCAACAGCCTGCCCAGAGACCTGAGCTGTGAAGCAGGAGCCAGGCAAAGAGGAGGAGGAGGAGGGAGGGAGAAGAGCAGGAAGCCTTTCCACACCCCTCACCCCCTCTTTGCAAAGCAAAAGCCAACCCCTACCTGTATTTCATCTACAGAACTCAGAAGGAAAAGCCAGGGATCCTCACCCTGCCCTCACCTACCTGCAGGTGCTGCAGTGCCACTCACAGAAGCCAGCAGTGGAGAACAGGAGCCAGAGACCTCAAGCTGCCCAGGAACTGCACAAGCCCTGCTCCTCACAACCTCCTCAACACCACAAAGCTCCTTCTCTTCTCTCCTCCTCAGCCCCCAAATCCCAAATGCATTTGTGCTGCAGGCAGCAGGCTGGGAAATGGGAACCTGCTCCCAAAGCAACCTCTCCCCATGCAGGACTGAGCAGCTGAGGCTTGGCATGTGGGCACAGAGCAGGGCAGGCCTGGGAGGGGGGAGAAGGGCTGCACGGGGGGGCCTGCCAGGGACATCAACCTCCCTTCCAGCCCCCCAGTGCAAGGAGGGACCAAAGAGGACCTTGGCTGCCAAAAAAGGCTGTGCCCAGCTCCTCCTGCTCTCCCCCCACTGCTGTCTCCCCTTCTCTGAGCCCCTTCTTCTTCTAATCTGCTGGACACCAGCAATTGAATCATTAGTTTGGGCAGGAGGAGGAGGGAGGGAAGAGCTGGGAAGTGCCAAGTGGGCTCTGCTGCTCCCTCCCTCCCTCCCTCTCTCTTTCCCAGACTCTCTGAACTCCCTCACCCAGAGGAGGAGGAGGAGGAAGCCTGGCTCTAGACTGCAGCCATGGCAGCAGCAGTGAGGAGGAGGAAGGCAGCAGCAGGCAGAGGGACACTAAGCCCTTGCCTGCAACTTCCCTTGCACCAGGATCAAGCTGGGGATTTCATGGACACCCTCTGAGTGCAGGAGAGCTTCCACCCAGGGACTCCTGACCAGCCCTGGCTGGGCTCTGGGTGCTCTCCATCCCTGCTGCACCCTCCCCTGCCAACTGAAAGACTGAAGCCACTCTCCTGACAGCAGGGCACAGAAAGCTGCTCAAGGATGCCATGAAACAAGGCTCCTCTAGGCAGAGCAGATTTAGGGTCAGTATTCTTGTTCCCCCCCCAGATCAGTGCTGGTCTGGCAGCCAGCATCTCAGCTGGGAACTAAAACCAATGTCCCTTGTGTGTCCCAACCCAGCAGGAGGTGACCTCTGCCACCAGCCTGACTGCCACCAGCAACCCCTCCCAGACCCTCTGGGGTCTGATTTCAGCCCAGTGCTGGATCCTTGGCTCCTCTCCTCCACTGGCACCAGGTCCAGACAGACAGACAGACAGACAGGCAGTGTGTGTGGGGGGGACAGGTTCTGCTGTGCATCTGCTGAGACCCCCTGGGACCAGGGCCTGCTGCACTTCAGGCTAGATGGGGATGGGGCAGGGCAGCACAGTCCCTGTTCCCCCAGCAAAGTCATCCCCTGCTGTGGCTAGAGAAGCAGGGCAGGAACTGAAGCTCCTAAAGGTAGGTCCCCAGCCATCAGATCATGGAGAACTGGCTCTGTACAGACCTCAGGAGGAGTGCAGCTGAGCTGTTGGCTCCAGGTTCCTGCTTGTCTCTCCTGTGTCCCTGGGCAGGGACCCTTCCCCCCCTAACAGCATCCCACGCTCCACTTCCAGCTCCTTTGCTCTTGCTTATGGCTTCCAGGGGCTCACTGAGAACACCACCAGCTGAGTGCCTCCTTACATGGGGTATACACCTACAAAGGGTCCAGTTCCCATGCTCCCTTCTGCTCCTGGCATCCCAAATTCCCCTCCACAGGGCATGGCCATTTTCCTGCTCTGCATTTCCAGCAGACAACACAGGTGACAGAACATCTGCACTCCATTCAGCCCCTCTGGGTCAGCCAGCACTCTCTTGGTATTTAGCTATTGTTTTCTTCCTTTCCTCTGCCTTTTCCTTCTTTATTCCTTCAGCTGAACCCTGCAAAGGCTCCCCCAGGGTAAAGCGAGCACACACACACACCCCCATGGCAATCCCCACCCCAAAGCAATCCATGGGGCTGGGGCTATGTCCCAAGGAAAACTCAGAGCTTGGAGCTTTCCCACTTTTTTTTCCCCTCAGAAAGAAGTCCTTGGGCTCCTATCACTTGTGCCTGTAGAGGAAGAGGGGGCAGGGATGCTGCCCCTGCCCTGCAGTCCCACATCACAATTGTCCCTTGTTCCACAGAGAACAAGACTCCTCAGAAATGCTGCTCTGGCTTCCAGCAAGGGCTTAGAAGCCCTAAATCCCAACTCTTTGCTGTCTTACTGAAGCTGTTGGGTTCAATCCTCTGCCCCTCACACTCCAGTCATTCACTCAGGCAGAGTTTTCCTCCCTGAAACCTAAGCAAACAGCCCCCAGCCCTGCAGGGGAAGGGAGCTGCCAGGCACTGAGCTCCTTCTAGAGAGCACAGAGCCAGGAGCACCTGCAGCCCAGGGACTCTCTCTACCCCCCCCAAACACACTTTGGTCTGCCATTGAATGCTCTCCTCCTCTGGAATGCCTCCAGCTCTGGGAGGAAAGGAGCAGCCAGCTGGAGAGGCTGAAGGAAGAGGGAAGGAGCCTCCCTAGGCTGTGCTGCTGCAGGTCAGCAGAGCAGCACACTCCGTGCAGTTCCAGTTCCCCTCCACCACGTGCAGCCAGATCATGCCCTGCTGGTCACGTACTCCAGAGCCATGGGGGAGGGAGATTTACACTGGATACAAGGAGGAAATGTTGGACCATGAGGGTGGGGAGAGCCTGGCCCAGGCTGCCCAGAAAGGTGGGAGATGTCCCATCCCTGGAACCACCCCAGGTCAGGTTGGCTGGGGCTCTGAGCAACCTCAGCTAGCTAGAGGTGTGCAGGGGGGGTTGGACTAAGTGACTTCTAAAGCTCTCTTCCAGCACTACCCTTCCTATGACTCCACAACTCAGCTCCCTCTTCAGGTACCCCCTCAAAAGGTCTCTGTTCCCACACCACCTCACACCCATTCCCTTCCTCCCTGCCCTTCACAACCCCTCCCAGAGCTATAACCTACCCCAGAGCCCTGGGAGCCAGGAGAGCCTTGCTGACCCCAGCCAGCTCAGCTCCTTTTTCCTCCCCTTCCCGTGCTGTCTCTCCCTCTCTGGGTGGAAGGAGCTGATGTGACACTCGTGCTGTGGCTGTGCTGAGCAATCCCAGCCCTGGAAGAGGCCTCCCTAGGATCTGCTGCTCCAAACCCCACTTGGGTTTCCCAGGAGGGGAAGAGGGAGGCAGCAGCCAGACAGAGTCTGGGCACGTTTGTGAGGAACCCAGAGGCTAACAATAGTGGCAAGCACCACTGAGAAGCCTATAAATAAACCCATATTCCTCCTGTTTTCACTCTCCCCCTGGTGCTGACCTGCTTTCCAAGCCAAGCTGGGAAGCAGCAGAACTTATCCCTGCTCCTGCCTTCCAGGGATGTGACTCTGCTCCCAACCAAGGGCAAATCCAGACCCTTTGCCAGGGTCCCCAACCTTGGGCTTGCCCAGTTCATCAGCTCTAATTCCAGCTGAGCTCTCCAAAGCTCTGTCAATCCCTCCTGGATCCTGCCCTCTCCCCCACCACCCCCCTTCTCTGCCTTCTTGCTGGCTAAAAATAGCAAGTTCCAGCAGAGCCCTTCACCTTGTGCCAAGCACTCACTCCCTGGCTGGGGCACAGATGCTCTTCCTCCCTCCTCCCTCCTCTCCTTGCAGCAGCTGAGCACACAACAGGAGCAAACACTCCTCCCCAGTGTGCTCCAGCTCTTGTGGGCAGCAGGAAATGTGCTCTCCTGGTGGCAGCAGCAGGGTGGGCACTGCTCTGGGAAGTGAGGTTTTGCCTTGTTTGCTCATGGGTCAGGGCAGGGTTTGGGCATGGGCAGGGTGGTGGGCAGCATTCCAGACTGAATACTGTGGGATAACCTCTGTAAACACAAGAGGAGATGGCTTTCCTGCCCACAGGATTTATGGACTCTCAGCTGGGCACTGCCAGCAGGGTGTCAGCCACTATTAAGTGATGGCTGCACTGGTTGTGAAAGCCTGGATGCCCTGGTGCTCTGGAGACTGGGCTGAGATCCATCAGCCTTTGGCCACAGAAGCCAGGGCAGTGTCAGCAGGCTGCTTCTGGATGTGGGTCACTATCAGCAGCACCATCACTCACATGGTTTCTGCCTAACTGCAGCAGGACAAGACCAAAGAGAGGAGGAACAAGCAGGCAGACACCCAGGGCAAGGCTCCTGAGCTCTGCACTGGGACCCAGGGGGCTGTCACCAACTGTCTGCACACCCCAGGGACAGTTCTGCTTTGGGCTGGAGTGGAACATCCCCAGAGGTGGCTTGGCAGAGTAAACCCTGGATTTCTGCTCACAAACCCTAGGAGATGGCCCAGAAAGCATCCAAAACTATCCTCTGACCAGGCTGACAGCATCTCTGCAGCAGCTCTTTCTGCTTCAGACCCTACCCCTGTGCTCTGGCCAGACAGGCTGCAGAGGGTGGCACTTCTGCCTCCTGGACTCTTGCTGCTGCCACCAAGGGCTAGGGCAGATCTCTTATCTTGCTGCCACTTGCTTTAAAACCTCAATCCTCAAAAAAAAGCCCCAACCCCACAACAAATCCCCTCCACATGCTGCCTTTTAGGGCTATTTCTTGTTAGAAATAACCAATGCCTCCCCAAGCCTCTTGCCTCCTCCTTTCTTTTGGTGCAGAGCCTGCAGCCCTGGCAGAAGCCAGGAGGTCTGCTGGGGTTGTGCCTTCACCTCCCCTGCTTGCTCTGAGTGTTTGCCACCTGAGGCCCTGGGTTAATGATGAACCTTGGCCTGCTGCTAGCACCTCCTGGAACACTGCAGCAGGGCTTTTTTTTCATGAGAAGGACATCTTCAAGCAGCAGAATTAGACAAACAGCTGTTGGACCAGCCAGGTCTAGTATGGGATGTTCTTCTAAAGGACTGCTGAAGGGAGGTGAACTGAGGAACCTCTGCCCCAAGAGGCTTCTCAGGCATTGGCCCAGGGCAGTGGTGGAGGCACCATCCTTGGAAGGGTTTAAAAAGCACAGAGGTGTGTTGCTTGGGGCCATGGTTTAGTGGGGAGCACAGCAGTGCTGGGTGTCAGATCTCAGAGGGCTTCTCCAAGCAGAAGGATTCTGTTCTGACAGGCAGCCCTGGAGCAGGTGGCATCTCCATGGCTGCTTCCTCTAACAGAGCACTGCCTAGCTTCCACTAATTACTGCTCTTGCAATTAACCTGCTGGCCAGAGTGCAGATCACTAATCACTACCTTTTAGTCCTTTACCACTTGGACTCTGGGATCTGAGGCCAATGACCTCCAGCTTGATGTTCTCAAGCTGCTGCATTGCAAACCACAGCCCAAAGGACTTCCACCTCAGGAGCTGGAAACCACAGCCTGGGCTCACCCTCCAAATGACCTCACCCTGAGCCAAAAAGGGGGAAGTTGCATGTTCCATAGGCACGTTCTGCCAAGGAGCAACCCAGCCTTGGCCTCACACTGCCCATGGCTTCGCCGCTCTGCCTGCATGGACCCTTCTGGAGCTCTGATGAAAGCCAGAGGCAGAGCCAGGGCTCACCTCAGGAGCCATGGCTGCTCTCTGCCCACTCTTCCTCTCCTCCCCTCCACCCTCCAGGACTGTGCCTCTCTGCAGACCTTACCTTCTTTGGCCTCTCATGGTGGGACAGGTGCTTCTCCTGAGCAGGGGACGTGGAGCGACTCCTCCCCGGGATGAAGGAGCCAGCCCCAGAGTGCCTGGAGGTCTTCTGAGAGAGGGGGGAAGGGGAGAGGAGGTGGAGAACAGCAGAGAAGAAAGAGGAGAGGAAATGGTGTTAGAGAGCCCAGCTCTCACCATCCCAGTGAGCAAAGCTAGAGGCAATGGCTGCTCTACCACAGGCAGGACCAAGCCCTTTCTGGACTGGATGCCCACCTGGAGACCCCCCACACCAGGGGGCTCAGGAAGAGCAGTTAGCTCTAACTCCCCAAATCCTGGCTTCTTGGTGGCCCATGCATGCTGACACGTGGCCAGGGAGGGCAGAGCTGCTCAGAGATCATGCTGGAAACCACAAGATCAATGGCAGCAGCAAGGGTCCAGCCTTCAGTGGTGGGAGGTGTATGGAAGGATGTCTTCTCCTCCTCCTCCACCTCCTCCTCCTTCAGGCACTAGCAGGAGTCCTGCTCACTATCTCAGCATCAGGAAACTTGATCCAGAGCTACACTTGGGTCAGCCCCTGAGGGTACCTGAAGGGCAGGGAAGGTGTCCTCCCGTTTGACTCAGAGGGGAAGCTCAGGACATCAGTCACTGTAATGTGACAGCACTGGTAAGCAGGATGGAAAGTGGGAAAGGGCAGCAACAAAGGAGCCTCTGAGACATCAAGCTGTCCTGAGGGGATCAAGTGTCCTTTCTGCTGGAGGAGGGACAGCAGGTGTCTACTCACTCTGCAGAAGAGGAAGAGGGTTCCTCCTCTCCTTCCTCTCCACACTGGAATGACCAGGGGGCAGTCCTTGGCCCCAGATACCCTCCCACAGTGAATGAGTGACTCCAGGTCTCTTCTGGGCTCCCTCTCTCTCCTCAAGCAGAAGTTCTGGCTGTTCTGCTACCCTGCTGCCAAGGGTGCCTGACCTATCCCCCTACCTCCCTGGAGCAGCAGCAGCCTTCCTGGCTGCCCTCCTTTCCTGGGGCTTCTCCTTCAGCCCTAGAGAGGGGGCAGGGAAGCCAAAACCAGAGAGGAAGGATTCAACCCCTGGCTTTGAAATGGGCTGAGAGATGCCACAGAAATGCAAACCACAAACTCATCTCTATTCCTGAGTGGCTCTGAGTGAAGGGCTGAGGAGGGCAGCAGGCTGCAGACCTTGGGGCTCTGCTCATGGCTTTTCTGGCTGCTCTGAGCACAGGTACAGGCTAGGAGGAAGTTTCTTTGACACAAAACCTCCACGGGAGGGATGAAGAAACTCACTCACCATTTTATTGAAGTGGTACTTGCAATAGCCACAGTATTTGACATTGTCAACTTCTAGGACTTCCTCCTCACACAAGAGGCCAGCCATCTGGGCACTGAAACAGAGACAATTAGGAGGACATGGGAAATGACAGATCCAGAGCACACAACCCATCAGAGGGCAAAGAACAGCTCAGGATACCCAGGCAGGGTCTCCAAGTCTCCTCTTCTGCTTAGCAAGTGGAGGGAGGGAACCAGCTCAGGCTGCTTTGAATCCCTGCTCAGATCTCCCAGACTCTCAGGACTTCTCCCCCAGCTTGCCTTGGCATTTCTGCTGTTCTGGAGGGAGCCCTGGGAGAGCCAGGAACCATTCCAGCCACAGCCATGCCAGGGGCAAGGAATCCACCTGCAGCTGGGGGGAGGGCACCTGAGGACACCAGCCCTTCAGAATCACATCCCCTCCATGGTGAGGCTCTTGCAGGAGGTCTGCTGGAGAAGGAACACTCCTGGCTTGTGCCTCATCCCTTCTCTTCTCCTGGACTCCAGAGAGCCTCAGGGGAACCCCAGCCTTGGCTCTCAGCAGGGAACCTTCCCTGCCAAAACCTCAGCCTTCCCAGGGAGGTTCCCCCTGCCAAAGCCAGTGAGGATCAGCTCCTCCATGCACCAAGCAAGCCCATTGCAGGGTGGCCTCCAAGGCAGAGCAGCAAAGCCCCAAGCTGGGGCTGCCCTGGGGGTGATGCTGGAGGAGGAGCTCACTCACCAGGTGACGTGGAAAGCTTGCCTGCAGCCGTGGCGGTTACAGGCCATGCAAGCTCCAGAGGCTGCCTTGCTCTCCCTGCCCTGCTCCTCACAGATGTAGCAGGTCTGCAAAGAGAAGGGAAAAGAGTCCCTCAGAGAGGCAGACAAAAGGTTCACCAGGAGGCAAAGCCTTCAAGAACTCCTAACTCCATCTCCAGTCACCTCCCCTCCCCTGTGACAGCAGCTTTGGGTGATTTCTCAGTGGCACACACACACTAGACTTCACCCACTCCTCTTCCTCCTCACCCACCCCTCTTCTCCTTCTCCCCCAAAACAACAACTGGGCCAAGATCAAGATGGGGAGGAAGCAATGTGCAAGCCCAAGGTGGAGCTGGCTCAGGCTGCAGGGAGCTGGGGGAAGAGAGAAGTTGGGGATCAGAAGGGAAGGAGAGGGATTTACTCTGTGTGGTTTTTAAAGGCATCTGAGTAGCTGGAAACCAAAATCAATTGGAGAGGAGCTGTGGTGGAGTGAGAGGAGCCCAAACAGAGCCCAGGGCAGTGCAGCAGCAGGAGGGAGAGGTGGCCTCACCTTGTTGAAGCGGTCGTGGGGCACGTACTGCAGCACGATGGGCTCCATGGTCAGCACGTTGGCAAACTGCACCTCGGGGATGTACAAAGCACAGACGACATGAGCCCACCCTGGGGAAGGAAACCAGAGAGTGGAGACCCCCATGGGACAGCCCAGAGGAGCCTTCAGCTCCAGCAGGGCTGCAGGCAAGCATGGCAGGGGGAGAGGGAAGCCAGGCAGGAAGGGAGCCAGCCTCAGGTAGGTGTTAAGGAGTTGAAATGCTGCTTGCTGGAACTGGCTTAGGAATCAGATGCTTCCCTACCCCTGCCAGCCCCTTCTTACCTCTGTCAGCCCCTCCTCACCTCTGTCAGCCCCAACCCCACCCCTGCCAGCCCTGTGCCCCAACTCCCACAAGGTTAAACACAAGAACCTGCCCACTTCTGGAGCTGTGCTTCAATGCCAGCCAGAGGTCATGTAGGTTCCCCAGCACCACCAGGGAAAGGTCTTAGTGCCATGGAGGCTTCAAAAAGTGAAGTGTTGGAGGAAGAAAGGCAGAGTTTTCATCCTCTGGAGCTTCCAGCTTCCCCTTTCTGGTGACACAGGCTGAGAAATGAATTCTTTCATGCTGGGGAGAGCTGGGGAGACCCCAGGGGTTGGGTGGGACATGCCCAGCTCTGCCCAGAGGTACTCACCTCCATTGTCTGTCCTCTTCAAGGCTCCATCTTTGTGGGGACACAGCTCACATCTCTGGAAGTTAAAGAGAAACAACAAGTTAAGATCAAACTGCCAAGGGCATGAGGCCAGAAGAGAGACCAGGGAGTGAGGAAAGAGGGAGCTGCTCTCCAAGAGGGGAAGGGGAAGAAGGGCTGAGGGTGGTTTGGGTGCAAGAAGATACTGTGAGGCAGCTGGAGGTCACCCTGCCTGATGGAGATGGATTTAAAGCCTCAGCCTAAGAGCCAGAAGGCTACAAATGAGCTTTGGCTTTCATGGGGCATTTTAAACCAGAAGCTGGAGGCTCTGTGGCTGGGAGTAAAACTGAAAACCATGACTCAGAGAGCAGGAGGCAAATCAAAAGAAGCCATTGTCTATCTTTGCCTCTCTCCTTCCTTCCTTCTCTCTTCCTCTTGTGATGTTTTTTCCAGTCTCAGGAGGTGTGGGTGAGGCTCTTGTGATGCTGGGGTGTTGGGTGGCCACAGAGAACTGGTGGGTGGGCAGCCTGCTTCCCCCTGACACCCAGCCTCAGGGGTGGCTGAGGTGTGAGGGAGGATGTTGGGCAGCCCCTGCCAGCCAGGAGGGTGGAGGAAGTTCCCTCAGCAGCATCATAGCAGGCAGGAGGCTGCAGGTTCAACACCATGATGGGCTGTGAGTGACCTTCTTCATGCCCAGGCACTCCCCAATGGGCACTGGGGCGGCCACATCTCAAATCCTGAGGTCAGTTTTGGGCTCCTCACTCCAAGAAGGACATGGAGGTGCTGGAGTGTGGCCAGAGAAGGAGAAGGAAGGTGGGGAAGGGTCTAGAGCACAAGTGTTGTGAGGAGCAGCTGAGGGAACTGGGCTTGGTTAGGCTGGAGAAGAGGAGGCTCAGGGGAGACCTTCTGGCTCTCTGCAGCTCCCTGAGAGGAGGCTGGAGCCAGCTGGGCTTGGGCTCTTCTCCTGTGTGATAGGAAAAGCAGAAACAGCCTGAAGTTGCACCAGGGGAGGCTCAGGTTGGACATTAGGAACAATTTCTCCCCTGGCAGAGTGGTTAGGGATTGGCCCAGGCTGCCCAGGGCGGTGGGGGAGTCAGCACCCCTGGAGGGGCTCAGAAGAGGTGCAGAGGTGGCACTGTGTGACAGAGTTTAGTGGCCATGGGGCTGTTGGGTCACTAGCTGGACTGGATGATCAGAAAGGTCTTTTCCAACCTACATAATTCCATGATTCCATGATCCTCCAGCACTCTGCTGGGACCCAAGCATGCAGGGCTGCCAGACAGGCACCTCTGGCCAGCACAAAACCCCTGTGCTAAGAGACATGGAGATGAGAGCACAAAGCCCAGTGCTGTCACTGGCAGCCTGCCTCCCTTTCCCTGCACCCCTGAAACAGGGGTGGAGGAGCACAGGAGATGTTCCTGCCTGCTCCTGCTCAGGCCCAGGCTTCCCAAGGGCTGGAGAGCTTCTCTCCCCACTCCCAGGGAAAGCTTGGCAGAGCCAAGAGGGAGAAAGCACTGGGTTAGCTGAGCCACTGCAAGAAGCAATTTGCACTTGAAAAGGCTCCTGGGCTCTCCCCTCCACCCCTCAGATCAAAGCAGCTCTCCCACCATGCTGATTAGCAAAGCTCTGATTGCAACAAGAGGGGTTAACAGCTCCATCGGCCCCACACAGGACTTCTCCTAGCCCAGCCTCGGAGATGACAGCTAAAAGCCTTCACATGATCCCTCAGATGAGTGCCCCCTGGCCATTGCAGCTCCCTGGGCTTCCCAGACAATTTGATTACAAAGTGGAGAGGCTTTCAGTTGCTTCCTGGAGAGCACCAGAGCATCCTCAGCAGCCTTTAGGGACCTGAGCATCTGAGGAGGGTTTATGGGCAGGGATTAGAGAGACCTCTTCCTTTTGTTCAACCTGCCACAGACCCAGGCAGGCTCCGGGGCGGGGGGGGGTGGTATTTCCACTCTGGGAACAAAGAGCAGAGCTTGGATGATGTCAAGCAGGTTGTGATGGGGAAGGTGACTTTTCAGGAGACTTTTCTGCCTCTGGGATCAACCAGCAAGGGACCAGAGCTGCTGCCTGGCAGTTAGGGCTCCTGAGGTGAAGAAGGGGTGGAGGTCACCTCCCCAAAGGAGAGAGACCCCAGCCAGGACACCAGTGTTTGAAGGCATTCCCTAAAGGAGTGCAACCTTCTCCATGGCTCCCCACCTCTTTTGCAAAGCAAAAGGACAAATATTTAGCCAATAAATGTGTTTGTAACCTACAAAGCCTGGCAACTGCTGTAGGGCTCTTCTCAGAAGGCAGCTGTGGGGAAGCAAAACACTGCTGTTGTTCAGAGGAGTTTCCCACACAGTCATTGTGAAAACAACATGACTGTCAACTTCCCATGCTGCTGTTGGCAGGGTAATCAAGCACCCAGGTAGCAGCATCTCTCCTTCAAGATCCTCAGAGCAGTGTCTCCAGGCTGCTTGGGTCCTCTTCTGCAGCTGGAGGAAGGCAGAGGAGAAGAACCAGAGCCTCTGTGGACCACAGAGCCCAAACTACAGTGGTAGGACAAGAGGAAACAGCCTCAAGTTGCACCAGGAGAGGTTCAGGTTGGGTATGAGGAGCAATTTCTTCCTGCAGGAGTGGTCAGGCATTGGCCCAGGCTGCCCAGGGCTGTGGTGGGAGTCACCACCCCTGGAGATGTGGTGCTGAGGGCCATGGTTAGTGGGATGGGGCTGTTAGGTTGACAGCTGGACTTGATGACCTTAGAGACCTCTTCCAACCTCCATGCTTCTGTGCTGCTGTTCTCAGAGCTGAGCCATGCACAGATCTTCCCTCCCTCTGCTCATGCTGCTCCCCTCCATCCAAGAACCAGCTTCTGGGCAAGCATTTGCCCATCTGTGTGTCTGCTGCTGCCTGACTGGAAAGGTCTGAGGGCTCTGGAGAGGAAACCATCCCCAGCTCTGCCCAGGGAGGAAGATTAGCACTGTTCCAGGTATGAGAGCAGCAGGGCTGCAGCCCACCACCCACCCTCTCACAGCCTGCACCAGGCCACCTGCAGGGCTATTTATTGTCTTCTTGGTACCTTCTTGGAGCCTGCAACGTGCAAGGGAAGAGTTGCAGCTCTTGCCATGAGCACAGATGAGGCTGACCTGGGTGTCCAGCTACTACCACAGCTTACACCTAGTTGTAACTAAGGCTGAGGAGCTTCTCTCTGCCTGCACTGCTGGGAGAGCTGGGGGGGGAGGAGGAGCATGAAATCCAAATTCCTTTCTCTGCTCTCAGGCTATCTGCAGGATGTAAAACCACCCCAGGCCACATTTGATCTTCTTTACTGCAGAGCACATAAAAGCAGCATCTGACAATGGGGAAAGAGCTCAGGTCTCCCAGGCTGCTCTTGTTTACACTCCCAAGCAGGAATGAGTTAAGGGGATGGTGAAAGCATGGCACAGATACCTAATTCCCCCATTCCCTCATCTGTGCCAAGTTCCCTCCACCATCTGTGAACCAGATTCAACTTTAGAACTGCAGCACAAACAAGCAGAGAGCCCAGCTGAGATGGAGCACAGGATCTGCCCAGATCCACAGCTTCAGAGGCCACCTCCACCACCTTCAGAGGTCACCTCCACCACCCCAGTGCCTAACCACTCTGCCAGGGAAGAAACTGTTCCTCATGTCCAACCTGAGCCTCCCCTGGTGCAACTTCAGGCTGTTTCCTCTTGTACTATCACCAGTCATCTGGAAGAAGAGCCCAAGCCCCAGCTGGCTCCAGCCTCCTCTCAGGGAGCTGCAGAGAGAGAGAAGGTCTCCCCTGAGCCTCCTCTTCCCCAGGCTAACCAACCCCACTTCCCTCAGCTGCTCCTCACAACACTTGTGCTCTAGACCCTTCCCCACCTTCCTTGCCCTTCTCTGGCCACACTCCAGCACCTCAGTGTCCTTCTTGGAGTGAGGAGCCCAAATCTGACCCCAGCATTGGAGCTGTGGCCTCCCCAGTGCCCAGCCCAGGAGGCCAATCCCTGCCCTGGTCCTGCTGCCACACCAGTGCTGATCCAAGCCAGGATGCTCTTGGCCACCTGGGCAGCCTGCTGCCTCATCTTCAGCCACTGTCAACCAACACCCCCAGCTCCTTTTCCCCTGGCAGATCCAGCCCAACCCCTGTGTGTGCAGAGGAGAACCCCAGAGGCTCTGGGCACTCACCACCCGGGCTGCTCTCTCCTGAGACTCACACTTCCGACAGAACCAGGGCCCCGTGGGAACCTGCACAATTCCATAGCAAGCTGCAAGGAAAGCAAAGAGACTCTGTTAGCCCAGCTGGAAAGGGACTCCTTCCCTTCTCAGCTCTGCCAGAGCTGTCATCAGTCAGAGATGGCTGACAAAGCCCCAGACTCCATCTCCACAGCCTTTCAGTCCTCTGTCTGCTTTCCACAGCCAGCAGCAGCAAAGGGTCCTGAGGTCCATGGCAGGATTCATCCAAGCTTTCAAACAAGCTCATGCCCAGGATGAAAACTGCCTCTGAAGAGCTGCCCTAAGTGGGAATCAAGTGCTTCATACCCTGTCTGGCCAGTGCCAGCTGAGCAATCTCTTACCCCTTAACTGGCCAAGTGTCACCAGGGATCTAATGCTTGTGAATAACCAGAGTGGACCTTAACCAGATTAAGGACCAAGGCCAGGAAGGACCTTAACCAGAATGAGAACCAGGGCTAGGAAGGACCTTAACCAGAAGGAGACCAAGATAAAATATCAGCATGATGAAAAAAGCCCATGTAGATGAGGTGCTTGTGGCCATGCTTTAGGGATGAGCATGGTAGTGTTGAGCTGTTGCTTGGACTCAATGATCTCCAAGGTCTCCTCCAACCATAATGATCCTATGAAACTCCCATTTATCCTCACAGCCACAACCAGCAGCAGCCTTTCAGAGCATGCTTCCAAAGTCCCAAAAATTCAGGCTCTTTAGGACTACTCTGGGGAGCAGATCCTGTCTTAACCCAAAGCTCCAGCTGATAATGCAACAAAAGTGCTTTTATCCAGCTAAACCATGCATCCCTCCTGCTTCTTACACCACTACTGGTGCTCTCAGGGTCTCCTCCTGCAAGGTGCAGCTCTCACTTCTTCACAATTAGCTCCCTTCTCTGATGGAGCAACATTGCTTGATGACTCTTCACCTTTTTGGATGACCCTCTCCCTCTAACCACCCCAGGATGGGCTTTGGGAGTCCCACAGGAAGCATTTTTGACCCTCTTAGCCACCACACAGGTGGGTTGAAAGCAGCAGAAGCTGGTGAAGAGAGGGGTAAGAAGCCAGGTTAAGCATCTCAGCTGAGGGTCTAGGAGTCTCCTAGGACAGAACAAATGATATCTTCCCAGTTCCACCCTCAGATGGGAGCTGGCAGCTCGGATGGGATCCCAGCCACTCGAGACACTTGAAACTAGGTTGGGCAAAGCCTCTGAAAATATCCTGCTGGAAGCAATCCTGTGATGTTCCCTGGGGGATGGAGCAGCCACCACCTACCATAGGTTCTCTCCAGCTCACTACCATCTCTGATTCCACAGCAGGCAGGGAAGGAAAGGCAATGGTCGAGTCAGAGGCAAAGAGCTGAGGGCAGAAGGAGCCAAGGCAAACCCAGAAGCAAATAGAAACGAGATGAAAGCAAGGACAGAGAGAGAGAGAGAGAGGAGCCTTGGGTCCATCTTTAGCAGTGGGCTGAGGGCCAGCAGCAAGCACTCAGCTGGAGCCAGCCTCAGCTTCTGTGCTCACTGCTTCAGCAAGGGAGAAAAACAAGGGGAAGAGCAGAGCAGGAGGAAGGCAGAGCTGAAATTACCACTTGGAAACGTTCTCAACTATCCTAGAGCCCAGCCAGATGGTTTTGGGAAGAGGTTGAAGGTAAGATTTCCAACCACTGTCACCCCATGCTACTGATATGGGTAAGAATCAGCCCTGATGTGCAGCTACAATCCAACTTGAAGAAACACAAGGCTCTTTCTTTAGCTCTGCAATCACTTCCAAAGGTAGCTTGGGTTTTGGGGCTAGTCAAGCAGCACCAAGAGACACCAAAGCCAGGGTGTGACTGCATGGAATGAGACCAGATGACCCAGATGATCCCCTACAGTGCTCTGCTTCTACCCAAGAAATAAAAGCCTACCAAGAGTCCACACTACTGCCAGGCTCCTTCTCCTGCCTGTTCCTACACTCCTTAGGAACTCCTACATCCTGTAGGACTCCAGCCCAGACCCCAACAGAGTTGTGTTTCCCACATGCACTAGCATTGCCCTTGGGGACTTCTCTAGCATCTTCCAACTCTACCAAAGGAGTACACTCACTCTCCATCCCTGGCAGGGTCTAGAGACAAGCAACTGGAAAGAATAAAAGCATTGCATGTTCTGGAGGTGCTCTTGCCCCTCCTGGAGCTCCTCTTGCCCCTCCTGGAGTTCCTCTTGCCCCTCCTGGAGCTCCTCTTGCCCCTCCTGGAGCTCCTCTTGCCCCTCCTGGAGCTCCTCTTGCCAGAAAACAAGTGTGTTGCTATTAATCCTGGGAGCAGGCACAAGGAGCCACTGTCCTCCCTACCCCTCCAAAAAAGAAAGTGATGAAGAAATCTCTTCTCCAGGATGGTGTTTGATAAATAACAGGAAGAATGGAAGGCTTAGACCCACAGAAGTCTCCTTCCAGAGGGAGGGACCCATCCTGCTGGGTCACACAGCCACCCTGGAGATGCTACCTGATGACAGCAGACACCTAAAGCATCACATCCAGCTGAAGAGAAAGCCCCAGGAGAACTTCACTTCCTCCTTTGAACTCCCATTGAGTCACCTGCTTGTGACTCCTTAGAGCCAGCACGGACACAGCAAACAGCAAAAGCAGCCCAAAGCCAGACCTAGAGCCCCAGAACCTTGCTAAGGGAGCAGAGCCTGAGCAGGACATGCCCAGAGCTGGAGACAGGAGGGGAAGAGAGGAGACAGGAAGAGGCTGGAGATGTGCTGCTAGCTGGATGGGGTCATAAAGAGATGGAAAAAGGCAGACATGCCAGATGAGAGCAGAAACCACCCTGTTATTCCAAACAAACCAGCCAGGAGAATCCCTCTGCCTTTCTGCTGGATTGAAACGAAAGCAAATGCGTATTTATTTAATTATTTTGGTTAATTAATTTTTTTTTGGGGG
>VWZX01011114.1:1629712-1645057 GCA_013399015.1 Galbula dea
CCCTCCCCAACCACCACCCTATTGTACAATCATGGCTGCGCCGCCCGCACGCTCCGGTAAAATTTGCGGTTCAGGGGTTGCCGAGCTGGCTCGGGCGGGTGTGTTTTGTTTGCTTGGTTGCGTTTGGGTTTTGGTGGGGTTTTTTTGCTTGGTTTTCTTTTTTCCTGGGAGTGTAAAATTCAGATTAATTAATTCATGGGGTTTTTAACCCCATTCCTGCCAGGGCCGGGTGCGTTTGGGTTTTGTTTTGTTTTTGTTTTTGTTTTTTTTTTTCCCCGGGCGTGTAAGATTAGGAACCGTTCATGTTTTTTAATCCCATTCCTGCCAGCTTCCTTCATGGTTTTGCGTGTGTGTGTGTGTGTGTCCGTCCCTCCACTTCTTTCCGAGCAGCAGGACACCCAAGGGTGCTGCCTTGTGTCTGCAAACCGCTGGATGTTTTCCCGAACAAGTCAACATGGATCTCTCCGGAGCGAGGACTTTGGGAAGGTTCCGCAAATCTCATTATCTCCTCAAATCCCTAGGACAGATCAGGGCTCCTCCAGCGCCACCGCCTGTCCTCCTCCGCCCAGGCTCCTGCTGCTGGAGCTTTCAAGCCCTTGGCACCTGTTTTGTTATCTTTAGAAGGAGGAGAAAAAATAAAACGATGTCCCTTTGGAGGCTTTCTGCCCAGCAGGATAAAGAGTCAGAAATCAGCTGGAAAACAGGAAAAAGAATTATAACCCTAAAGGATAGTGGGTCATGAAGTAAGGGATTGCACCTGCAGGTCCCACAAATCACTTGGTTTGTTCAGTCTGGAGAAGAGGAGACAGAGAGGAGACCTCCTCCTGGTCCTGAGGGGAATCAGAGGGGCAGGAGCTGATCTCCTCTCTGGTGACCAGCAATAGGACCCAAGGGAATGGCATGAAGCTGTGCCAGGGGAGGGGTAGCTTAGATGTTGAGAAAAGGTTCTTCACCCAGAGGGTGGTGGAGCATTGGAACAGGTTCCCCAGGGGGAAGTAGTGGTGTTAGGTTAAACCTGAGAGAATTCCAGAAGCATTTGGACAGAGGCCTCAGGCACAACCTCTCTGGGCAGCCTGGGCCAGGGCTCCAACACCCTCACACCAAACAAGCTTCTCCTCCTGCTCAGCTGGAACCTCCTGGCTTCCAGTTGGTGCCCAGTGCCCCTTGGCCTGTCCCTGGGCACCAGTGAGCAGAGTCTGGCCCCAGCCTCTTGCCCCCAGCCTTCAGCTCTTGCTGGGCATTGAGCAGCTCCCCTCTGGGGCTGCTCTTCTCCAGGCTAAGCAGCCCCAGGGCTCTCAGCCTTTCCTCCTGCCAGAGATGCTCCAGTGCCCTCAGCATCTTCCTAGTTAGCTGCCTTAAAACCATCACATACCTTTAAACCATCATTCCTTTATACCATCACACAGTTCCTTCACAGAAACCCTTCTCCTCAGAGAGAAGAGAGGAGGAAAACCCATGCCAGCAGCCCTGATAATCCCCAGTTCAGGATCCTTTCTACTGCACCTGTTGAAGCGTTACAGCAAGGGGCTGAAGGCAGACAGCTCCCCCAGAAGCTGCCTGCTGGGCTGCTCTCTTCCTTTTGTGACATTCCTTTGAGAGCCACAGGGGCAGACAATACGTTCACCACATTGCTGGAAACTCACTCAGCCTTAGCTCACTTTTCTGGGAGGGTTTCCACCCCTCTCCCTCCTTTCCTTTCCTTTCCTTTCCTTTCCTTTCCTTTCCTTTCCTTTCCTTTCCTTTCCTTTCCTTTCCTTTCCTTTCCTTTCCTTTCCTTTCCTCTCCTCTCCTCTCCTCTCCTCTCCTCTCCTCTCCTTTCCCTTCCCCTCTCCTTTCCCCTGTTGTGTTATGAACTTGTTTAAAAGAGCAGGGCTTTGGGGGGAACCTGCCTGGTTGCCTTTGTAACCTGGAGGGGATCCTTGTGCTTTCAGATTGTCTTAGCCAGCAGCAAATACTCAGCATCCTCCATCCCTTGAGAGCTCTTGGCTCCCCTTGGCCATGTGAGCAGACACTTGGACTTGAACTGCAAATTTGCCTTGAAGGGATTAAGTTCCAATTTCCATAACTAATCCCTGTGGTGAGGAAAGGGCAGAGCCAGGGAGGAGGAGAGGGCACAGGGTGTCTGGAGGGAAAAAAAATATTGGGGGAAAGTTACAACTGTGAAAACTGAGAGGGGGAGATGGTTTGTGTCTATTGTCTGTTGGTTGTTTTATGTCAGGCTTTGTAAAGCTTGGGAAGCAGGGAAATAAAAGTGATTATGTATTGACTCCTGGGAACCACTACCCTGGTGTCTCTCAGCCCTAACTGCAGACCTCAGGCACTAAAAGTTGTTGCTAAACAACTCCTAGCTCTAGAAAACTGTGGATAAGGGAACTGGCAGTGGTGGTCAGAGCTGTTGGCCGTGTCTCTGGCTGCAGAGGCTTGGTTCCAGAGGAGCTCTCATTTTGCAATGACTTGAGCAGTATTTAAAAATGACCTCAAGCTTAGTTACCATCTCCTGATCCTGGAACAGCACAGGAAGGGCATTTCCCTCCTCAGAGGTCTAGTTAATAACCCAAAGAGAGAAGGAGGGAAAAGCAAAATAATTCACTCAAGTTTTCTGAGAAGTCAGTGGCAATTCTTGAGTTCTAAGGAGTAAACTACTCTTACCAGGGGAAGAGCCTGGCCCCAGCCTTTAGCTCTTACTCAGCATTGAGCAGCTCCCCTCTGGGTCTGCTCTTCTCCAGGCTAAGCAGCCCCAGGGCTCTCAGCCTTTCCTCCTGCCAGAGCTGCTCCAGTGCCCTCAGCATCTTCCTAGCCTCTGCTGGACTCTCTCCAGCAGTTCCTTATCTCTTCTGAAGTGAGATCTCAGACTCAGCACCACAGTAGATGTTTCTCTAACAGCACACAGAACCTCTTAACATTCTTTTCCCATTGTTGGAGAAGGAAATAAAAACCCACTGAGGTCTTTTCTTCCTGCAGCTGGGAGGCTGCACTGCCACCAGCAAAGGCTCTGCAGAGGAGTTTGGGTTGTCCCCAGTGTGTCCTTCCCAAGGAAGTGAGACCTTTGGCCCTGCACTTCACCACCCACTCCTACCAAAAACCCCCTTGATGCTTTTTGTCTCTTTTCTGCCTGCTCATCTCCTCACAGAAAGCATCTCATGGAGGCACCTCTTCTCTAGAAGCATCTGTGCTCAGTGAGATGTTTGTGGAAGAAAAAGAATCAAGCAGCAAGGATCCTTGAGCCAGTGCTTACAGGTGAATTCCTTTGGCCTTGCTCCCTGATGGGCTGAGTGCTGCTTTTCTCATCTCCAACCACCCACAGAAAGATCCAGAGATCCAAGAAAGCCAAGAGCCAAACTCCCACACCTCCAGCTCTTAACTTTCTGCCCTTGGACAAGTCACTTCCTCCTTTTGTGCCTCATTTCCCCCCTCTTTGTCTGCCCAAGTTCCCTACTGCAGAGCACTTTTGGGGTTGTTTGTCTGAAAAAACACAAGATGAGTGCAACTTCTTACTCATGAAACAATGTCATGAAGGACCTGGAAAGGAAACAATGATGTCATTAACAGCTTGGAAAGGAAATTGTGTCATTAATGGCTCTAAAGGGAGGGAAAAAAGAGTGATTTAAACATCTTCTATGCCTCTCTTTTATTTTCCCTCTAGCAGCTGAAATCAAAGGAGGCAGTGGATCAGCCTTCATGCTTCTGATGTATCCCAAACAGTAAAGCATTGTCCAGGAGGTGGCAAATTTGGGTCTGGTACCAAATGAAGCTTTATTCCTGAGTGGAGATATTTTGAAGGCCTTGTGAGAATTGCTCTTTTCACCCCAAAAGCTGAAACTCTCCTGTTTTTGTGACAAACTCATCTCTCTGAGGGCTTCCCAGCCCACTTACCTTCCCTGTCCTCTCCCACTGGGGTGACAAGGATTCCTCTGGGATAGGAATTTCAAGTGGCTTGGTTGTTTATTTACTTCTTCCTGCCCAAGAGAGAATGTGCCAGGGACCATGGGGATGAGGAACACCTCAGAAACAAGCCCAGTTTAACAAACCTGAGGGGATAGCCATAAACTCACATAAACATTGCTTTGGAAGGAACTTCAAGAGACCAATTAGGCTAATTCCCCACGGGGAGGCAGAACCAAGGGCTCAGGAGTGTCCAATTATTCCTGGTGTTATTATTCCTTACATCAGCACAGGATTAGCAGAGCAAGAAGTGCTGTGGTCTGTGACCAGAAACCAAGACTATGTTTCAGCAGCCTGGCAGGAGCTTTTCAAGGTCATTCTTAGGAGAACCTAAAGAGAGGTCCTAGATGTAAAGCTCCAAGAAACTTTGGAGCTGCTCCCATGTCCTGATGTGCCCAAATCTCTGCTGCTGTGCACAGAGCAGGACTGAGGCTTTGGAGAGCATTGAAACTCTCCTGAGAAGCTTTGCCATGGCTAAGTGTTAGGAACCTCAGGAGCCTTCAGCCTGGTGTGAAAGGGGGGATTAATAATCACAACCAGGTTTCCTTTAATGGGAGTCAGGCACCTGTTTCCCTTTGTGCCTTGGGATGTTTTCCTCACATTCCTGTGTTTTTAGTGCCTTCAAACAACACTTGGCAGTCACTGCAGCTTTGCCTGTACCCACCAGTTGCTCTCAGTTCATTGGTTTACAGTCCAGTTTCATTAACCCTTCTGTCCTCACATCCTGCCACCGGCTCAGGGCACTTGCAGCAGCTCAGCTTGCAATTGTGCCTGCTCAATTCTGGGCTGAGCTCTTGGAAACTGCTTTGAAGACAGGAAACCTGAGGTCAAAGCCTGAAGGGAACAGCCCTGCAGCCACTGCACCAACCCAAGTTGTTGTTCCAGACCGAAGCTGCCTCCCCAGGGGTGAAGATCTCCCGAGGTGGGCATGCTCCATGGCGTGGTACCACCACCCCTCACCACCTCCATGCCAAGCCAACCACAGTCCAGGGTGTCCAACCTGCACAGGGTCACCTTCCTCTCAAATTACCTAGATAGATATTTATGTCTATGCACAGAATGACTTCTCAAGGTGGTTTCCAGCATGCAGAAGAATCCACTACAGAGCTCTGCAGAAGAAGTCATGCATGGAGCTGCACAAAGCTCTGCTGCTGCACCTTTCACCATAGGGCAACCAGGGCCGGGGAAGGGTGTCAGCTCTCACCTAAATCCCTCCACTCCCTAAGAGAGCTGAGAAAAGAATCTCTACTGACACCCCAAGGGATGTGCTGGGTGCTGTGGGCCTGGGGTGGGGGCTGCCAGGAGCCACAGGGCTTAGTGTTAGAGCTATCCAGTGCCCAGCTCTGCTGAGCCAGCCTGGACCATACCCAGGGCTGGGAGCTGCTGGGGCTGAGAAAACCCCATGAATATTGACAGGAAACGATCAGTGGCTTGTTTGGTTGCGAGCTGCAGAGCTGAGGTTGAGGCAACAACATCCTGCCCCTGCACAGTGACTGCGGAGCCGGAGCTGGGCAGGAAGCGGGGGCTGGGGAGGGGGAACGAGAGCAGCCAGGGGCCCCTCACCCAGCCTACAGACCCTAGAGCACAGCTGTTCCCCCATCCACCCCTGTACCCCTTCCTTCATCTCTCTCTTCATCCATCCACATCTTCCCATCATCTATCCATGGAGAGCAGCTCTGTGGAGAGGGACTTGGGGTACTGGTGGGTGAGAAGCTGGCCATGAGGCAGCAGTGTGTGCTCACAGCCCAGAAGCCAACCATGGCCTGGGCTCATCCCCAGAGCATGGCCAGCAGGACAGGGAGGGGATTCTGCCTCTGCTCTGCCCTGGGGAGGCCTCACCTGCAGTGCTGGGGCCAGCTCTGGAGTCCTCAGCACAGCACAGACATGGAGCTGGTGGAGCAGGGCCAGAGAAGGCCACAGATGTGATCTGAGGGCTGGAAGCTCTCTGCTGTGAGGACAGGCTGAGAGAGTTGGGGTTGTTCAGCCTGGAGAAGAGAAGGCTCCAGGGAGAGCTGCCTGCAGCCTCTCAGTACTTCAAGGAGTCTATCAGAAAGATGGGCAGAGACTTTTTATCAGAGCCTGTTGGGACAGGACAAGGCTGATGGTTTGAAACTAAAAGAGAGGGATTCAGATTAGGTAGAAAGAAGAAACTGTCTCTGCTGAAGATGGTGAGAGCCTGGCCCAGGTTGCCCAGAGGTGGGAGATGTCCCACCCCTGGAGCCACTGCAGGTCAGGTTGTCTGGGGCTGTGAGCAACCTGCTCTAGTTGGAGATGTCCCTGCTGACTGCAGGGGGTTGGGCTAGGTGAAAGCTAAAGGTCCCTTCAATCCAAACCATTCAGTGATCTGCTCTCACTCAGACCTACAACACCCTTTGAGCCCCCCTGGAAGCCCCACAGTTCTGGTGCTGCTGGTGACAGTGGGTGCCCAGTGTGGGACAGGATCCTGCAAGCCTGTGGGTGTTGCTGCAAGCTGCACTTCACTCTTTTAGCTCTGCTTCTTTGTAAGAGCTGCAAAGACAAAAAGAAGAAACCAAAACCCAAACCCTCAGCCCTTCCCCACTGCTCCTAGGAGATTTGCATGAACTCTTCTGAGATGCCTGCTTACTATACATGCCCTAATTATCTGTCAGAGGAAGTAGCTGCTTCCTTTAGTGATAATTTCAGTGACTGATCATGGACTCTGTCAATCTGCTTTGCTGCCAGCATCATCCTTTGAATCCTGTGTCTGGTGACTGACAGCATGGGACACGATCTTCCTGCTCACTCTCTTACTCATCAGAAATGTTGAGGCTGTGACCTGTTACTTAGTCACTGGTGACTCAGAGCTTGGCCCCTGGGAAATACAAGATGACACCCTCAAGACTTACCTCCAAAAGAGTGTGTGAAGTCCTTGGCATCACTTCTGTGGGATGTTTCCCCAACCAGAGCTAAGGGATCAAGAAATTAGGCTGAGGGTTTCAGGGTAATGAATGAGTAAGAGCTGGAATAAATCAGTTCAGCTGTGATTCACATCTACCAATCTTGATGCTCAATTAGTTTTGCCCTGAACTTGACATGCCCAGGAATGGAAATAATCACAGAATCATGAATGTTGGAGGAGACCTCTAAGATCATCAAGTCCAACCCATGTCCCTCAGAGCCACAGCTAGATGTTTTGGAACTCCTCCAGGGATGGTGACTCCACCAGTGCCCTGGGCAGCCTGGGCCAATGCCTAACCACTCTGGCAGGGAAGAAATCTTTCCTAATATTCAGCCTAAGCCTCCCTTGAAATACCTGAAACTATCCAAAATCAGCACCTAAAGCTCTCTGAGGGCAAGGCCACCACAGGGTGTTTGGCAGCCTCACTGCTGTGCTGTGCTGAAGGATTTCACAGGTGGAAAAAGCCTCTTTCAGGTGCACTAAGTCCAGCTTTAGTTAAGATTTACATTCATTTCCTTCAATCTGGTTAAGCACTGAATTGAAATCATCTGCCACAAGCAGAGGGTGAAGCAGCAGTGAGGCTACAGGAGAGGTTTGCACACACAGACACATGTGATAGCTTTAGTCATTTCCTGATCTGGCCAAAGCCACTCTGGGCTCTTCTCTTGCTTTCACTCTCTTTTGGCTCCTTGGCAGTAAGGTTACAAAAATAGTGAGAAGACCTGAAATTGAAACTGAGCCTGAGCTTCACAGGGCTCTGTCACTTCAGGAGGCAGAAGGAGTTGGGTAAATGTGATTTTCTCAGCCTCAGCCCTGATGTGGCAGGATTTAGTGCTGCTTGTCCCCTCTCTGGGGGGAGGAATTTTGAGGTGTGGGTTGGGGCATTTCCTCCCGCATGGGTTTAACCACATCTCCCCAGCCCAGCAGTTGTGTTTCCAAGTCCCTGCCTCGAATTTTACTCCAGTCAACTTCCCAACGACCTGTGTCAAGCCAGGAAGCTGCTGGTGTCCTGGTGTGCAGGAGACAGTGACACATCTCTGCATGGAGTGTGCCAGCAAAAGGGATTTTCCCTCTGCTGCTGCTCTCTTCTGGGCCAAGAGTTTCTATTTCTCCTTGCCCTTGAAGCCCACGGAGAAGAATCTCCGTTCTCCCCCTCCCCAGCCCCAAGCGTCTGAGGCCACCGGGATGTGATGTTGGGGGTCGGGGGGTGCGGAGCAGATGCCCTGGGGTTTAGGATGGGTGCAGGCACTGCCCCCAGCCCAGGACTGCCCAGGCACCCTCTCGGCTACTCGTGGGAAGGCAGCAGGGGACCTCTGCTGGGCGAAACCTAAAAACACCTTTTTTTCCCCCCAAAACGCGTACCCTGCGGCCAGGCTGGTGATGGGAGACCTCCGGAGGGCGCCCACACTTCACCTTTCCCAGCCTGGCACAGCCCGGGGGACCTGAGCCCCAACACCCCCAAAACCTGCATCCTCCGCCCGTGCCCGTGGGGTGGGGACCAGTCCCGGGCAGGATGGGAACAGAGAGGGCGAGAAGGTGGGGGCATGACTGGGGACAGTTTTTTTGGGGGTAGGAAACCTTTCAGAAATGGGAATGACCGCAAGCTGCTGAACTGTTCCTAGGGTATTTCATCCATCCATCTTTCCTCTATCCTTCTTCCCTCCCTCCCATCCTTCCTTCTTCCATCCATCCATCCATCCACCCCTCCAGCCTCTCCTGGATCCCCTCCACCCCTTACCTCCCCTGCCCCATCCCAACCTCTCTCCATCCCGAAGCTGAGCAGAGCTTCCCCCGGGAATTATCTTATTACCTTCCTCTACCTCAGGAGAAAGCTTGGGGCTGACATTGCCGGGGGGTTACGAGTCCTTCCAGCCCAAATCCTCCGGGAAAGGAGGTACAAGGGGGTGCCGGGGTTTCTGTGCGCATCCCTCCGCATCCCTCGGAGGAGCTCAGCTCCTGGTGTCCGGTAACGGCGTGGAAACAACCTCCCAGCACCGTAACCTCCCTCCGGGATCAAACACAGCCGCCCCGGGGGCAAGGGGCAGCCCAAAGGCTCCTCTGATTTATTTGGGGTTTGGTTTTAATTCTGAAGTGCATCACCAGAGGCAAAGGAGGAATTTACCGGTAAGGCAGAGCTCGGGAGCTTCAGCCCGTTCGGAACTTTTTGCCATCCTCAATTCCAAAGTTTAATTCAGCTCAAGAACAGGTAGAGCAGCTCCTGCCTAGATGGTGTTGGGCATGGGGAACTCTGTCTGTCTGTCTGTCTGTCTGTGCAGAAGGATGTCCAAGCACACCCAGTCCCTTCGGTCCAGGTCTCCTTGTGCCCCATGACGTGACTCTCTACTCCTGCATCCCAACTTTTGGGCAAACCTCTCCTATAATCCGAGATTTAACCCAAACTTCAGGCTCTGTAAACCCCTCCCACGCACCCCCACACCCGAACATAATCCCCAGATCTGCTCTTTCTTGCCATGGGTCCTGCGGTTAGTGATTTTTCTCTTTGGCTCTGGGGTGTTGTCCTCTGGGGATGTGCACACCGGTGTCCATTTGCCATCCTGCAGCAGAGCAAATATCTCAGCTGGATCAACCCCAAACCCTGGAGAAACCTTGAGGATCTGCCTGGATGGCGAGAGATCTTGTTATTATTATTGTTTTATTCTTCTTGCTGCTCCCCGAAAAACAACAAACTTCACAATCCAGATGTTCCGAGGGTGTCAGAACAACTTTGCTGCTGCTGTTGTTTATGGTGAAGCCAAAAGCAACAACAAGGATGCTCAGACCCTCCCCAAGGGATACTCAGCCCCCTCCTCAAGGATGCTGAGCCCCCTCACCAGGGGTGCTCAGACACTACCCCCCAGGAACGCTCAGATCCCCCCAGGGATGCTCAGAGAGGAGGGAAGAGGAAGAGCCAAGCTCCGAGTGGATCTTTCCACGGGAGTTTCCCTATTTCCCCCCTAAAGGAGGAAACTTGGGCTCATTAATTCGGTAACTTTTCCAAACCAAGAAATCCCCCAGGCAGCAGGTATTTATTTTATTTTATTTTATTTTTACTCTTTTGTTTTATTTTTACTTTATTTCATTCCATCTCATTCCATCCAATTTCATCTCATTTTTATCACTTACTTACAATAACCACATTTTGGTTCCCGAAACCTTCACCCACTTGGCAGCCTCCCCCTCCCCATTAAAGCCTATAAAGCCAGCTCCAACTTAGCATATCTGAGCCCCTGCTGGGTGGGGTTGGGTCCTTCGGGGGGTCCCAGGGTCAGGCTGGGGGCAGCAGGGTCATTGTATAGCCACCATGGGTCAATGAGCAACTGGTCAAGCTCTCAACCCCCACCAGGGCTTTGGAGAGGATGGGAAATGGGAGAATCCATTCATAATAATAATAAACTTGTCAATCACTACCAGGCAGGAGAAATACTTTGTGAAAGGGGTAAAAAAATCATTAAAAAGTACAGAAAAGAAGGAAAAAAGACCCTGCTCCCCCCTCCCAAATAACCCAAACAACTCAGAGAAAAAACTGAAAAACCTCCCAAAAACAAAACAGAAAAAGAAATCCCAAAACACACAAATAAAAACCCCAAATCCCAATAAAATGATATATGGTTTTTTTCCTTTTCAACTTGGACAAGATGAATTTTTCCCTCGTTTAAAAATGCCCTGAGGGAGTTTGTCCTCTCTGGAAGGAATTTGAAATCAGAATTGCTTTCAGGTTAACACTTCCAGAATAAATGCTGTAGGCAGAAGCACAACTGAAATAAGATTTGGTTTTTATATATATATATATATATATTTACAGGTAAAAGGCAAAATCTGAGCCCTCTCTGGTTGTTAAAGGGTGAAGGATTGGGAGGTTCTTGCACCACTTCTAATTTTCCTTAATTCTCCTGAAGAGGCTTCATTTCACCTGAGCTTAGCAAGAAAAAAATGATTTTTCCACAATTCTTTTAATCCTGAAGTGACCAAAATCTTCTGTCAGGAATAAACCCAAGAGTTAGGCATCAGAAAAAGTTTATTCACAATCAGGGTGTTTTTTTCCTGGTTTAACTGAGCAAGGCTTAAAGAGGAGGGAAGAAAAATCACTCATGAACTAAGATTTCTTCTGTTAAAATCTTCTGAGCTTATCAGGTCCTAATTGGTAATTGATTGATTAATTGTAATTATTCCTGTCCAAAAGGAGTTAGAGCCTGAATGACCAAAGGAAACAGAAGAGGGAAAAACAACTGAATTCCAAGGTAATATTGGGAAACACCCAAAAGGGACAAGAAGAATGAGGAAATTGGGGAAGATTTAAGGCTGAGACCTGAAAATCTTCCAGCTCCAAAAATCCTTCTTCTTCTTCCTGTGGGATCCTGCAAGGGTTGGGGAGGAGGATTTTGGTTTTAAAGACAGAAAATTCTCCCTAGTGGCATAAATATCAGGGCTTCAAGAAATAAGTGGAAATAAATAAGCAAAAATAGAAGGAAATAAAAAAGAAAAGGAAATAGATAAAAATGGAAAGAAAAAAACCCCTATAAAATAGAATAAAAATATAAAATAGAAATAAAAATAGAAATAAAAAATGGAAATAAAAGGTCCAATAAAAATTAGAAATAAACCAGAAATCAAAATAGACAAAGAATTCTAAAATAACTGTGGAAAAATATGACCAAATTAAAATAGAAATAAATCTTTAAAGATAACTAAACAAAAACATAAAAAGATTTCAGACTAGCTAACTAAACAAAATCTAAGTAAATAAGAGCATATTCAAATAAAAACTAGAAATAAAGTAAAGAAAAATGGAAAATAAAGAAATGAAAAGGAGAAAGAAATGAAACCCAAGGCTCCTGGGAGCAGCACAATGGAGATTTCCCTCCCAGGGACTGCATTCCCCAGGAGCCTCTTCCAAGCTTCTCCAGAGGGATTTCTCCAGGAGGAGCAAAAGAAATCCTCTTGGAAGTGTTTAACTCTGTTGGCTTAGGAAAACAAACAAAGCTGGAGTCTTCCCTCCCCTGGTTGCTGTTTATTAGTGGCTAATTCCCTTCAGCTGCTCCCTGGCAGATGTGGTTTCTTTGGGAAGGGCTAAGGAAAACCTCGGGATGGAGACAGGAATAACATGGGAAGGCAGAGCCCTGGCCTTTGGGATGCTGGCAGCAGGATGAGCACAGGGAGAATTCCTCAGCCAGAACCTTCCTCCCACCCCAGGAAAAGTCCCAGCCAGGAGCCCCCAGCAAGAAGAACATCTCCCTCCTGCTCAGGATCTGCTCCCCGGGGTCAACTCTGGCCTTGTTTGCCTGAAATGCCTTGGTTTTACCCCAAAGAAGGTTGTGAACCTCGGAAAGGCATCATTTCCCCTGGTGCAATCTGCTCTTCCTAGGCCTCTGCAGGGCTTTAAATCCTCCAGTTTGCACCAGACTGTGCACTTGGGAGTTATTTTGGTTGGGATTTGGGGGGTTTTTTGGTGTGTTGTTCCCCCCCTCCAAATCCACGTTGCTTTACAGGGGGCAAAAGGGAAGAACAAGAGCAGCAGCAGAAAGGCTGGTCCCAAAACCAACCCAAAATCAACTCTTTTTTTTTCTGGCTTTGTACCTTGAAACAAAAGAGAAAGGAGAAGGATTTGCATGGTTGGAAATTGTCACCCAAAGCTGCTGTGGTACCTAAGGGGGAAAAAAACCCCAACAACAACAACAAACCACCCCAAACCCCAAAACTCTCCTCAAAGAATTCATCCCAGCTCAGATTCCCTCTGGAGGATCTCAGCCTGGCACAGCCCCAGCTCCACTCTGCTCCTCAGCCCTTGGTTTTCCTGAAAGCTCTGAGAAAGCTGGAAAAGAAAGAGGAGAATAAATGAATCAATAGAGGAATTTGGTGATTGTTTGGGGAGCAGCAGGATTTGGTCAGTTGTGCTTCCTGAAGGATGCAATGAGCTCAGGTTGAGGTCGAGTTTGAGAATGGAGAGGTTTGGTGGTGGTGGTAGTGGTCCATGGAGGGTTACTCAGTGTGGAGAAGAGAGGAGAATTCAGGAAAATGAGAGAAAGGCTGAAAGATAAGAGAGGGATTTTGATGAATGAGAGAAGTCTTGAAAAATGGGAGAGATTTGGAAAAATAAGGGAGAAATCTTCACTAATGAGAGCAAAAGCTTGGCAGATAAGAAATGCTGAGGAAGAAGAGAGAAATCTGGACAAATAAGGTGGAAATTTAGAAGAAGAGGAGGAAAATCTTAGCAAATAAAGCAGGGAGAGAGAAATCTTGGAAAGCTGGGGAAATTAAGAAAAATAAGAAAGAAATCTTAAGAAATGAAGGAGAAGTTAAGAAAAATGAGAGAAAACTTAAATAAGAGAAATTCAGCACAAGGAGAAATTCAGAAGAAGAGAAAAACCAAATAAGAGAAATTGAGAAAAAGGCAAGAGAACTCTTAACAAATGAAGGAAATCTTGAAAAACCAAGATTGTGCATGGGGATGACCTCACCAGAGTCAAGACACCCTAGGCAGGGTCTCCCCTCTTTTATTGCACTCCCAACTACCCCCATACCCCTTCCTCCACCTCCCTAGAGAGAGAGAGAGATGCAAACACACAAGTGGAAGGAGATAGATCCCCAAATATCTGGATATAGAGACAGAGATCCCCAAATATCTGAATACAGAGAGACAGAGATCTCCAAATATCTAGATACAGGGATCCCCAAATATCCAGATATCTAGACACACAACTATACAAATATCTAGATCTACCAATCTAGGAACGTAGAGAGATCTAAATACACACAAATAGAGTTATCCAAATACAGGAATATACAAATACAGAGATATCCAAATACATAAATACAGGGACAGAGCAAGATGCAAATGTACAGACACAGAAATACCCAAACACATAGGTAGAGAACCAAACACAGGAATATCTAGAGACAGAGAGATCCAAACCCAGAAATACCTGGATAAAGAGAGATCCAAATCCAGCAATCTACAGACTTCTGGATACCCAAATACCCAGAGGAACAGACCTAGAACTACCCAGAGATGGTCTCAGGTCTCCTTCTCTCACCCATTTTCCACATCATCCATAACTGGGGGTCAGGGTATCCCCACTCCCCCCCAGCAGACCCCTCCTCACCCCCAGCCCATCCCGTGGCCATTTCCCTATTGTTGGCCTGTAGCCACCCTAACACTAAGGAGGTGTCAAAGCCACCATTAAGGACCAGTTCACCCATACAGGAATAAACTGGGGGTGAAGGTGCTGAGGGAAGGGACATGGTGGCCAGCACAGGGTGGAGGTGGCAGTGAGGATGGCGAGGGTAGGAGCAGAGAGCAGCTGAAGTGTCACTAGAAGGTGTTTGCCTGTGAACCATCACCCCTGGACACCAGTACAATAGATATTTAAATCTCTTTCTATATAAACTATATATAACAATATATAACCCCCCCTATATATATATAAAACGATACATAGAACTATATATAAACATATGTGAAATATATATGTATGGATACATTGATATATATATGGATATATGGATTTTTATACATATATGTAAGGGTATATGGATTTATATACACAGGGGTCAATGGATATATACATGGATGGATTTATAAAGTCTATAAGATGCTCCACACCAAGCTCTCTCCATCCCCATAGAGACACCAACATCTTCCCCATACATCTCCCACACTGAACTTTATCTACAGCCAAATTCTCGTCCAGTCCTCTTCCTATTGCCAGAGTTTTCCTGGGAAGTGACACATCCATAGGTCCTCCTGTGCGTGGCTGCCGAGCCCTGGTTCCTTCTGGCTGGAGATCAGGAGGTTCCAGCTCCTCTCCAAAGCCCCACAACTGATGGGAAACAGTGTATTGAGTTGCTTCATCTTGTGTCTTCTTCCCCAAGCCCCTCTTGGAACCCCAGCAGCTGGATCAATCCCATCGGATAGGGATATTCCTTGCCAGCCCTTTCCCTCCCCTCCTCCGGTCTGGCAGGAAGCCTATAGGTAAAATGTCTCTGATTTTACAAGGAAAGACAAAATCACCCCAAATTCCCTTCTGCTGGAGAAGGGAAGCTCCAGGCTGGCCACAGGCAGGACCTGTTGTGGTTCCTCAGCCTGTTCCAAGCTGCAGTGTCCTTTATCCTGTGGCTTTCCATCCATCCCCGTCCATCCCGATGGAAAGTGTTCCCCTCCCCTCTGGCCAAACAAAGAGGAATTTGGGTGTTTGTCTTGGCTGCTCGGACCTTTCCCTACAGGAAACTCCTGCCTCTGGAAAACGAAATGTGCTGGGGCTGGAAAACGGGATCTGGGGCTTGGAGCAGCGAGGCCATGGCTGCACCCATGGGCGCTGGGAGGGGAGAGAACCCTAGCGGTGCTGGGCGCTTCCCCTGGGAAGAGGTGGAAGCGACCAGGTGATCTCCAGTCCCCGACTCGAGGAGACGGTGCAGTTCATCGCTTTAAATTGAAACTTATTTCTTTTTCTACACACACTCAGGAATGCGCTTCCTCCTCCTCCTCC
>VWZX01011115.1:0-82500 GCA_013399015.1 Galbula dea
GGAGTGGGTGGGATTTGTGGTGTCCAGCAGTGGAGAGGTTTCAATTGCATCGTAGCGGTAAGAAGCAGTTACTTTTAGTGCAGCGCCAGGGGCTCAGTAGAGCTCTCTGGGTGTCTGTTGAGCTCTTCAGAGCTCTGTCAAGGTCTGTGGCAGTCCCTCGGGCTCTAAGAAGCACTGCAGGGTTCAGCAAGGTCCATAAGTGTCTGTAGTGTTTGGCAGGGCTCTGCGGGGTTCGACAGCAGTTTGTAGGTGTCAGCAGGGCTCTGTAGGGGTCTTTTGGGGGTCTGTAAGTGTTAGCACAGCACTGTAAGACCCTGGTTTTTTAGTCAGATCTTTGTATCTATATCAGTGCTTCTTTTATGAATCAGAATTACTGCAGTGGTGAACGGAGATGCTCATTTTAATTGCTAAGTGTGAGGCGCATATTTTTGACTTACTGTATCAAAACGTCTCAAAGTTTGCTTGCATAATTTGCTTGTGTGATGCTGGATTTGGCGCAGCTGTGCAGGGAGGAAAACGACTTATGGAGACAATTACTAGGCAGAAACATCAATTGCCATGGAAACCGATTCAGAACCATCAATGCCATGGAAAGCCCACAAACACCAAAAGAACTCTTCAAGGTTATTAGGACTTGTTTACCAAAACACCAGTTTGTGTGCACCGAGCATGCTGATTGGGTCCTACTGCCCCAGCAACAGCGAATGGGAAAGCAAAGAAGGCTGCGTGGACAGCCTGTGGACAAGATACTCATGCACTGGGCGGAAGGGGACAGACCATTACCTTGGAGAAGCCCAGAATATTGTGGGATGCCTACCTTATAAAAAACCTTTACTGCATGTGCATGCTCTATTAAAGAAACAGCCACATGTGCACAGCCCCTGTCAGATAAGAAGCTGTGTGTGTACCCACTGCCAAAGGACAGACCAGCAGGATGTTACTGGATCCAAGGGTGGTGGCTATTTCTGCTGTCATCTTGTCTGCTTAATTTTCTTCTTTTTCTCTTCAATCTTTCCCTCCACTGAGCCAGTAAAGTTTGATTGGTGTCATGAGTTCACTGTGGTTCGTGTCCATGGGTTGTAGGTTCTCCTCAGGTTATTACTGGGCATTACTCAACAAAACCAGTTCTTGTAATCACCACTGTGATATCCTGAAAGACACTTATTGAACGCTGTTAGTACTCAGCAGTTAACATTAGGCAAGTCTGAACTGAGTATTCTCACCCTGAGATAAATTCCCTTGAGATACACGCTGTACTTCACTGTCTTTTGTCATCACCCACCATGTATGTCCAGGTCCCTGAGCGAAAACAATCCCACGAATGGGTTTACCTTTGCCCGAAGCAGGAAATACCCACACAGTTTTTCCTAAGAGATTCCTCTCCTACCCTACAGGGACTTTGACCCTTCTACTGTATAAAGAGTGTTTGACTCAGCAGAACCAGCTCGACTGATGGATCCTCTGCCAGGTGGCTTCTGCTAAATGCTTATTCCAAGGTTCCGCCCCCCCAATGCTTTCAGTGTAGTTTTTAAAAAAACATTTTATCATTGTCTTTCCAGAGGTTGGTGCATGATAGGGGATGAGATACGCCCACTTGATAGCATGTTCTTTGGTCCAATTGTCTATGAGATTGTTTTTGAAATGAGTACTCAATTCTCTCTGGAGTACCGTGTTGCCACAAGATCTGCTTTTCAAGGCCCAGGATAGTATTTCAGGCAGTGGCATGAGGTTCCCATCTGCTGCAGAGTCCTTCTGCCACAGCATCAGTGGTGACAGTGACATAGTTGCCATTGGGGGGGGAGGGTTGGATTTGGTATTGGGTTTGTATATATTTGTATAAATATGTCTATATATAATGTTATTATTATTTTCATTAAATAGTTTCAGTTTTCTTTTCCAGTCCACAAGTCTCTCTCTGTCTGTGTCCTGGTTTGTAACTGCTGGGATCAGTCTTATCAAAGCTCTGTATTCCATACCTTTATGTCACCTTTACACACACACACACACACACACACCCCCCCACCCCCGGGGGAGGAGGGGTCGGGCGTTCCCGCGGCAACCAGGGGGGTATTGTTTTCGGGCTGGGAGAGTCTTCCGGAGCCACTGGTTGGAGCCGGAGAAAAGGACCAGACCCTCCAGGACCTCTTNCCAGGTGGCTTCTGCTAAATGCTTATTCCAAGGTTCCGCCCCCCCAATGCTTTCAGTGTAGTTTTTAAAAAAACATTTTATCATTGTCTTTCCAGAGGTTGGTGCATGATAGGGGATGAGATACGCCCACTTGATAGCATGTTCTTTGGTCCAATTGTCTATGAGATTGTTTTTGAAATGAGTACTCAATTCTCTCTGGAGTACCGTGTTGCCACAAGATCTGCTTTTCAAGGCCCAGGATAGTATTTCAGGCAGTGGCATGAGGTTCCCATCTGCTGCAGAGTCCTTCTGCCACAGCATCAGTGGTGACAGTGACATAGTTGCCATTGGGGGGGGAGGGTTGGATTTGGTATTGGGTTTGTATATATTTGTATAAATATGTCTATATATAATGTTATTATTATTTTCATTAAATAGTTTCAGTTTTCTTTTCCAGTCCACAAGTCTCTCTCTGTCTGTGTCCTGGTTTGTAACTGCTGGGATCAGTCTTATCAAAGCTCTGTATTCCATACCTTTATGTCACCTTTACACACACACACACACACACACACCCCCCCACCCCCGGGGGAGGAGGGGTCGGGCGTTCCCGCGGCAACCAGGGGGGTATTGTTTTCGGGCTGGGAGAGTCTTCCGGAGCCACTGGNTCTTCCGGAGCCGCTGGTTGGAGCCGGAGAAAAGGACCAGACCCTCCAGGACCTCTTGCCGAGACCCCTTCGTGCCGCAGAGACTCGCCAGGACCTCTTGCCGGTACCCCTTTTCCAGCCACAGGGATTCTCCAGGATCTACCTTCCCCGAGACCCCTCTCGACCCCCACTCTTCAACTAGACTGTGACTTTTCATCTGCAAAACAAATAGGTTCCTTTGTCTGCGACTCAGGGAAAGGGGGAGGTGAAGCACGTGGAGCTGGGCACAGAGGCTTACAGCACCATTCTTCTCGTGCCCCAGGGTGCTGGGTTGTTAGTTCTGGGTTAAAACTAAGTTTCTTGCATTTATTGTAATGTTCATTTTCTTCTCTTTTATTAAATTGTAATTTTGACTTGTAATCTCTCTTGTATTGTGATCACATTGAGATCCTGCTAGTTCTTAACCTCTTACACTACCACACTCTCTTATTTCCTTTCCCCTTCTGTGGCGAGGGGGAGAAAGAAGGGGTAATAGAGAGTGTCTGTCACTGGCTTAGTATTCAGCTGAGTCCTGAAGCCGAAAAACCTCGGAATAAAGAAACTGCTTATAGACAATTTATCTTTAAGCAGCAAGGTATTTATTACAGCGCTGGGAGCTAGTCAGCTAATGCTGGACATACTAGCCCACCTTGAATGTACAGAGCAAGCTATTTTATACATTCTAGAGGCATGGCTACAACACTTAGTCATACGCATTAACGAATTCTTTACTTTTCTCTGTTCGCTGATCTAGCTCCTTGAAGCATACAAAGTCCTGGCTCTAAGCCCCCTATATCTAGTTTAAACATCTAAGTGATGTGACTGTAGCCCAGTGGTCCTTTGTATATTACTCCCTAATATTTTCTTATAATAAGACTTTGGTCCAAAGACTTTGGTTTAGTAACCAGAACAGAACAAGTTATTAACTAGTGTTTCTACAATGTGTTTCTAACAAAACAGGCAGAACAAATATTAGGTCTATTATCTTCTTCCAACTCAGCGGGCGAAGTGCATCAACTAAGCCATCGTCAGCTCTTCTTGCACCTTGCTTAGTTATCAGCCCTAATCCTTGACACCTGAACAGAAAGTTGACCTCTAGTAACCCCATATGCTAATTGGTGACCTTTAGTAACCCCCAAACAGAAAATTTAGGGTCAAGTTGCAAGCTGATACTTTATGAGTGCTGTAGCCCTTCCATTTTCAGGGCTAGATGCTGGGCTAAGCTTGCAGCTGCCTGACATAAACCCCTTCTGCAGCCCTCTCCCTGCCTGGGGTTGCCAACGCAGCCCAGGTGTCCCAGCTACAGGCTCCAGCCTTCAGAGCTCTCCTTTCAGCAGATGACAGATAAGCCTGCCACCAAGAAAATGCTGATGCTTCAAGAGCTGCACGTGTCTGTTTTTCCTGACTCATTCGTGCCTTAATCATCCTGAATTGAGGTCATTCTATCAGTGCTGTGAGAAAGGTGGGGAGTATCTTTGAGCTGCAACACTGGTGATAGTGAGATGTCAGCTGGAATTGGTGCAGAGAGGGGTGAGGGGTTGGGGGGGGGTACAGGTCACGTCTGCATTGCAGTGATGCATAAAGCCTCAGCAGATGTGTTGGCTCCTCTCTGGAGAATTTCCATCCCACAGCAAGAGCCATGTCACGGTCTGCCTGCTGGAAATCTCGGGGAACACCTTGCTCCTGCTCTGCTCTCTCTCCATCAGACTCAAGTAATAGTGGAAGTAATGGGGCCCCAGGCTTGATGCGAGGACTAGAACTGTCTCTAGCTCCACTGGAAGCCTCTCTGGTGTCCTATCCTCAAAAGGAAGGCAAGCTACATTGACATTAATATATGCCAGGAGGAAGAAGGAGTGATTTCTTGTCTTAGCATATTTGACCCTGTATTTTCACATTTCCTCTTCTCCTTTGAGGTGAAAATTCAGAGTCAAGTCTTGAGTCACCACACACAAGGTGAGCCAGGCTGGGAGGGTTTTTGGTGCTGCCTCCAGCTAGCCTTTATAGTAAAGACCAGTCACTACAGCTTTGAATTAAGGTGAAATATTTAGACTTTCCAAGGAATGCATGTTTGTGTTTCAACAAGCATGGCTTGGCCAGACCTGGCAGGTTTGGCACCAGGAGAGGCAACATGTGTCCACAGCATGCAAAGCCAGCACTGGGTCACTGCAGCGTGCCAGTGTGTGGCCATGCTGACAAAGAGCAGAGAGGTAGCCTCAATGGCAGTGCTGCCAAAAATAGCACCCACAGCCAGCACCACCCCTTGCTGTCCCGGCAGGGAGCTCTTCAGCCACTGGGCAGCAGATAGCAAAAGGCATTGCCAGCTGGGAAGAGATGAACTCTGGAAGAAGCCCAGGATGGACAAAAAAAAAAAAAAGCCTAACTAAAGCTGTGACAGCTCTCAGCTCTTTTGTAGTGCCGTAAAAATTTTCCCATGTGAGCCCAGATGGGAAGGGTGTCTCCACTCAGAGCAGACTCTAGCCCTCAGGTAAATTACATATTCACAGGAGGAAGGATTAGAAGGAGTGGCAATCCATGACACTCCCAGATGCGTGGAGCAGAGGCAATAATAGCCCAGTGCACGGCATGCTCAGGCAACGGGGACCTCCTGCTTGGTGGACATCAGGAAGAAGGGCACCCACTCCTCTACTGCTGCAACCCCTGGACCACAAAGGGTAATCCCTTCCCCTTGGGTGCCTCTGTCTTTGCATGGGCTGCCAGCAAGGGGTCAGACCAGGGAGCAGCAGGAGAAAACTGTATGTTGTTAAGAGCCCTGCAAATGGGACAATGAGGCTTCCTTGGGAGTCCTGGGTCAGAAGGAAAGTCTTTTCTGCTTGCAGGAGTGGAGATGAGAGACCTCGGGTGTCAGCACCATGATGCTGGTGGAAGAGGTTTCATCCTGCTGTGCCTCTCGGTGGTCACCAGGAGCTCTCAAGGTCTGCTGACCTAAGAGACTCTTCACAGAAGGAATATTTTTGCAGGTTTGCTGTTGGGAGGAAAGGACAATGCCAGGCAAGGCTCTGCTTGAATTTGCATGCTATTCTCGTGACGTTATGCCACAAAAATGCTTTCTGTCTCCTCTTGCTTTTATGAAAGGCTCAGTCTTAAAAGTAACGAGACCATAGTCTCCTGGGGCTGGACAGCTGCAAAAGGGCTCTCTTGGGTGCATGTGGCTGCCTCTCCTTGCTTGGGCAGCTAGCATCTGGATGGTCATTGCTTCCCACACAGCCCAGCACAGACACATTCATTTGCTGGGGATTTGGCAGGTCTCCTTGCTGTGGGATCCACACAATTTAACTATTTAAGAATGTCACATAATTGCTGAGGCAGTATTTCTGTTGCAAATATGTTGTTTCCAACAAATAAAATGACAGTATGATGGGTTGTGGTAGGAACATGCCAAAACACATACTTCAAAATCCTTCCCAGGAAGAACAGTGAGTCTCCTGGGACAGTATTTTGCTCAGGTGAGCAAAAACAACTTGAGTATGTCCCAAACCAGAGTAGGATAATGGTATATAAAACTGAGTCTTAAAACA
This sequence comes from Galbula dea, assembly GCA_013399015.1. NCBI lineage: Eukaryota > Metazoa > Chordata > Aves > Piciformes > Galbulidae > Galbula > Galbula dea. The sequence goes on from VWZX01011115.1 coordinate 6,347, forward strand.
CCTTTCCCCCAGCCCTTCTTTATTCCTGGGCCCAACTTCACTCCCCAATTCTCTACTTCCTCCTCCATAGCAGTACATGGGGACAGGGAATGGGGGTTGTAGTTAGTCCTACAAGTTAGTCCTCTTGTTTCTGCCACTCTGTCCTCCTCCGTGGGAGGACTCCTCACACTCTTCCCTTGCTCTAGTATGGGGTCCCTCCCATGGTAGACAGTACTCCATTAACTTCTCCAAAATGGATCTGTCCCACGGGCTGCTTCATGAACTGCTCCCATGTGAGTCCCTTCTAGATGGTGCAGCTCTTCAGGAACAGACTGCACTAGCATGAGTCTCCATGAGATCACAAGTCCTGCCAGCAAACCTGCTCTAGTGAGGACTCCCATGATGTCACAACCTCCTTTGGGCATCCAGCTGCTGCAGTATGGGGTTCTCCAGAGGCTACAGGTGGATATCTGCTCTACTGTGCACCTCCATGGGCTACAGTGGAACAACCTGCCTCACCATGGTCTTCACCACAGTCTGCAGGGGAATCTCTGTGCTGGCACCTGGAGTACCTCCTCCTTCTCCTTCTTCACTGACCTTGGTGTCTGCAGACCTGTTTCTCACATATTTTCACTCCTCTCTCCAGCTGCAGTTGTGTAGGGCTTTTTTTCCCCCCTTCTTAAATATGTTATCCCTGGGGTGCTACCCCTGTCACTGTTGGGCTCAGCCTTGGCCAGCAGCGAATCCATCTTGGAGCCAGCCAACATTGGCTCCGTTGAACACATATTAGCTTAGGAAGTATGGGTTAGATGAATGGATTGTGGGGTGGATTGAAAACTGGCTGAAGGACAGAGCTCAGAGAGAGGGTTGTCATCCAGTTGGAAATCTTTAATGAGTGGTGTTCCCCAGGTGTCAGCCCTAGGTCCAGTCTCTGTGGAAGAAGGCCTGAGAGTTCTGGTGGACAACGAGTTCACTGTGAGCCAACATGGTGCCCTTGTGGCCAAAAAGGCCAATGGCATCCTGGGGTGCATCAAGAACAGTGTGGCAAGCAGGTGGAGGGAGGTTATCCTTCATCTCTACTGTGCCCTAGTGAGGCCACATCTGAAGTACTGTGTCCAGTTCTGGTCTCCCCCATTCAAGAAGGACAGGGAACTTCTGGAGACAGTACAGAAAAGGGCTACAAAAATGCTTAGGGGTCTAGAACATCTCTCTTATGACAAGAGGCTGAGAGAACTGGGGCTGTTTAGCCTGGAGAGGAGAAGACTAAGGGGGAATCTTATCAATGCTTATAAATACCTAAGGGCTGAGTGTCATGAAGGTGAGGCTGGTCTTATTTCAGTGGTGCGCAGTGGCAGGACAAGAGGCAGTGGGCACAAACTGGAACACAGGAAGTTCCATCTAAATGTAAGTAGGAACTTCTTTAATTTGAGAGTGGTGGAGCAATGGACCAGGCTGCCTAGCGAGGTGGTGGAGTCTCCTCACCTCTGGAGACATTCAAAACCTGCCTGGACGCCATCCTGTAAAACGCGTTCTAGGTGAACCTATTCTGACAGGGGGGTTGGACTAAATCAGCTCAAGAGGTCCCTTCCAACATCTAACATTCTGTGATTCTGTGATTCTGTGAGGAAGCTTCTGGCAGCTTCTCACAGAAGGCTACCCAAAACTTGCCATGCAAACTCACTACAATAATCATCCTCTAGAAGATGAGATTTGCCTAGGAAAGTATAGCTGTATATTTATACCTGCATTTTTCTGAATCCAAGAATGTAATGAAGGACATATGATTAAAATCTCACAGAGTTTGGGCTAAGGCATTGTTCAAGATAAAGAAATGAGACATCCAGTTAGGGGATTTCAAATTTATAATTCCCCCACCTATTGAGCGGACAGATTGATGTACTAACAGAAGTGCATGCCAAGCAAAGAGTGTGCAATGCCTGGCTTCTCTGCCAATTCCATCAATGTCTGTTGCTCATCATGTTGAAACTGTTTTGCAGAGCACCATGATGTGGCTATTGGTAACCGTCGCTTATTTAATGTGCATCAGTGAAAAGTCAGATGCGAACCCTGAGGTGTCCATGGATGTTGTAAGTCCTGGTTTTTCCCTCTTGTTTTCCTGCTTGGACATACAAGCTAGATATGGTGCCATAGCCTGGGCAGGACCCATCATGATCTGTATATGTGTATCTTCACCAGGGTTTGCTACAAGGGTTTTACGAGAGATTTCATCTCCCCGTGCTTACATACATGGAGATTTATGGTAGACATTTATGAAGGAGTTCAACCCAAGTCAACAGGTTTGGTCAGTGAAGCTTTCTCAGGCTTGGAGCTTCACTACCCTGGCTGCCCTGCTCTTCATAAACATTGATTGCAACATGAAAGCAACAACAGATCTTTCTTTACCAGACCTGCTCAGGTAGTCAGGGAAACTCACACCTGCCAAAAATTTTAGCTGAAATCATGACATCACTACAGCGTTGGTGGAAGAGACATTGGGAGGTCCCTACTCCACCCTCCTGCTGGCAGCAGGAGTCTACATCACTGCATCAAGACAGCCACTGTTGGCTGCATGCAATTGGTCTGCCTGACATCCTCAGAGACAGAGATCCCCACCTCTCTGGGGACATGTCACACGCTGTCCTTTCCTTCCCACAGGGAGAAATTGTCCGCTACCATGGGTACCCCTATGAGGAGCATGAAGTGGTGACAGATGATGGCTATTACCTCACCATGCAGAGGATTCCTCACGGCAGAGACAACCCAGGAATCATGAGCAATTCCCACAAAGCAGAGGCAGAGGGTTCCAGTATGTTCTGCCCCTGTAAGTGGCAAAAAAAAAGATCTGCCTGGTCCAGGGAACCTGAGAACCTTGCTGGGCTGGAGTATGTCACAGTCAGGTCTGCCTCATCATGGGCTGGGTCTTCAGGGAGACAAATTTCCCTATAGGATTATCCTGGGAAGCATAAGAAATGCAGGTGCCCATCACACCAAACTTCTTGTTCTAGGAGGATCTGCTCTAAAGACGAAGGAAAGATAAAGAGAATGAATGGGACAGAGAAATCTCACCCCAGTTTCACCCCAGCTCAAAGCCAGACAGTGGATCATCAAAAAGCTATTTGTCAGAAAAAAACCCCACGTCTAATCCAATGCCATTCTACCATTTCAGTTCTCTTCTGTTCTTCACTTGAACTGTTGTTTCAAAGTGGAAAGGGTGAAGCCCCATTCTCAGCAGGGTGTCCCTCTCCTGAAGTCCTCTTCAGGAGGACTGGCATATAAACATGGAAAGTAAGAGTTAAAAGCCAGATTTCCATTCAGGACACTTTGTCCTCAGCTGGCCAGGGTGGAAATGAGAGCCTTATATTGAGAGTCTAAAAACCAAGAGAAAAAAAGAGGAGAAAGAAAAAATAATTAAAAAAAAATTAAAAAAGATGAGCCTGTTGTAGCTGTGAAGTTGGATCTGCTTTGAGCAGAGGATTGGAGGAAAGATGTCTAGAGGTCCTTTTCAAAGTAATCCCTTTCATAATCTCTGTTCTTACAGCACTTCAGGCTTCCTGGTCCTTTGTAAAAAAGATCTTAAGTTTGTTCTGGGGAGTTGATAGTTGCCCCTATGGCTTAAAATGGGCAGAAGTGGGTGATGCTTTTGACCCCTTCGGTACCTGTGTCTCTTGTAATGGGGCATCATGGTGTTGCCATGACATGTGAAGTACTTAGACTCTGAGGGGTTTTCAGTGTCTCTTAGTCAGACACAGAGTACCTGAACTGAACTAAAGGCACAGTGAGGAGAATGGTATTCATGCAAAGGGCACAGTCAGTGTCCAGGCAGGCATGAGGCTTGCTTGCTTGCTTCCTGGCAGCATGTTTTACCAAGCTCCATTTAGTGTGGAGTCCAACTTTTTTTTTCAGCTTTGCTATATCAATTTTCTCTGTCCTGTTATGACCAAACAGCCTACTTCAAAAACACTTCTCTAAAGAGGCTGAGGACATAAGTGACCATCTCCCTGCACAACAGTCACTTCCCCAGGGGGTTGCTGCCAAAACAATAACTGTAGGAGAATGATCAGTTTTGCTAGTGATTAAAGAAAATGATCCTTCTCTTCTTTCTTCAGCTCCAAAGTCTGCAGTCCTCCTGCAGCATGGCATGGTGTTAGAGGGAAGCAACTGGGTTACCAACTTGCCCAACAACAGCCTGGGCTTCATCCTTGCTGATGCTGGCTATGATGTCTGGATTGGAAACAGCCGGGGGAACAGCTGGTCACGGAAGCACAAAGAGTTGGAGTTTCACCACGAGGAATATTCAGCTTACAGGTATTTTCTGTGAAACTGAAGGGTGGGCAGTTACCTGGTACCCTCAGCAGTGTCCATGGACTGGAGAAGCAGCACTGCTGACTGTCACACCATCTGCCAGTGGGCAGGAACAGACATCACCAAGACACTGTAGACATGCTCACACCTGCCAGAGCCCTCAACGTCTCCCAGAACAGTCATGACACTACTTGCCATGTCATGCCCGTAGCTCTCAGGGCCAGCAACAGTAATTTTGTCATGTGCTTGTCTCTGTTGCAGCTTTCATGAGATGGCCATGTATGACCTTCCAGCAACAATCAACTATATTCTGCGGAAAACTGGACAGGAGCAGTTGTACTATGTGGCTTACTCTCAAGGCACCACCACAGGTACTTAGGAGGAGATCAGACCACTGTCAAACTGTCAGTTAGCTGTTCACTCCCAGTTTGTGAGTGTTCTCCTTAGAGTCTGGACAGGGAAGGTAACACTCAGGCATGTCCAAACAATAAAGAAAAAGGGCAGATAAAAAAAATCCCTATTTGCTTTAATAGAATAATTTTGAGCAGCAACAACCCCAAAAATAGTTTCAGCAATGGCTTTTAGTGCATCCCACTGATGCCAGATCCTCAAGAAGGGTTTTATGGGTGCAGAAACAGGGCTGAGCAGTCAATGTGGGAGTTGAAATACATCAGCAGCAAAGGTTTCAGGTCAAGTCACCAACCTGCTAAAGTCACCTCTGAAGGTCCTTCTGATGGGCAACACACCTAGGAGTCAACAGCTCCTTCAGAAACAGCAAGGCAAGGTCTGCTTACTTCTCCCTCCTGCAGGTTTTATTGCATTTTCATCCATTCCGGAGCTGGATCGCAAAATCAAGATGTTTTTTGCCTTGGCTCCTATCACTACAAACTCAAATATGAAGTCACCCTTGGTAAGGGTGTTTGACCTTCCTGAGGTCCTGATTAAGGTATGCCCTTTGCATATGCTCATCTGGTGTGAAGGGGAAAAAGGGAATGAGCGGGTATCATCATCTGAGACACACAGTGCTTTACATCACTTCCATTTCCTTGCCTTCTGTTACACCTTTTGCATTGAGCAGGTACATTTGTGCCTATGCCTCTGAGCCCCTGCAGGGCACTAAAGTATCCTCTATTTCAGTCCTAATCAGGGAATAGTTATTTCTAGATCACAGAATCACAGAATGGTAGCAGTTGGAATGGACCTCTGGGAATCATCTGGTCCAACAGCCCCACTGTTGCAGGATTACCAAGAGCATGCTGCCCAGGATTGCAGGTCTGGAATCTCTCCAGAGAAGGAGACTCCAGAACCTCTATGGGCAGCCTGTGCCAGTGCTCTGGAACCCTCATGGGAAAGAATTTTTGCTTTATGTTTATGTGGAACTTCCTGTGTTCTAGTCTGTTCCCATTGCCCCTTATCCTATCACTGGGCAGCAATGAAAGGAGTCTGGTCCCATCCTTTTGATACCTGCTCTTTAACTGTTGATAAGCTCTGAGACCCCCTCTCATTCTTCTCTTCTCCAGCCTAAACAGCCCCAAGGCTCTCAGCCTCTGCTCATCAGAGAGATGCTTCAGTCCCCTTATCATCTTTGTAGCCTCTACTGGACTCTCTCCAATAGTTCCTTGTCTCTCTTGAACTGGGGAACCTGGAACTGGACACAATACTCCAGATGTTGCTTCTCTGGGGCAGAGTAGAGGGGGAGAAGAATGTCCCTTGACCTGCTGGTCACACCCTTCTTAATGCACCCCAGGACACCACTGGCCTTCTTGGCCATGAGGGCACACTGCTGGCTCATGGTTAACTTGTTGATATTGTTAGATAGTGGGTTTGGGGTCCATAGTCCTAGGAGAAACCTCTTACAGAAAGATCAGGGCTCTTCCACGGCCATGACCTGTTCTGAACAGCCAAAATTACAAAGCATAGCAAAGCAAGAAAGACAGCAACTTTCAGGGTGAGCAGAAAGGTGGGGAGCGTCTAGAGACAAAAGAAGAACATGAACCACACTGATCAATGTCTTTGACTTTCACAGCTCATTTTAGGACACTCAGTGGTCTTTGATAAGGGTGAGATCTTGCAGCAAGTGATTTCCAGTCTATGCATCTACCCCATCTTTAAAAGAATTTGCTCCTTGGTCCTTTACTTGCCTGGTGGGTTTACCAACAGCTTAAATGTGGTATGTACACTCCGTCTTACCTTTTAAGTGATCTGTTTCCTCATTGTTTGAGATCAAGTTGTAAACTAGTTGCCTTCACCTGGCCTTTCACATCTTCAATTTGTCAAAAAATCTAGCCATTGCATTGGTCATTGCAATCTTCCTGCATTAGCACCAGAGGGAAGCCCAGAGTACACACAAGGTCACTGGGCACATTGTCTCCCCCGCAAGGACGATGAGGGAGGGGAGAGTGCAGGAATTCATTTGGTCTTCCCGGGAGTCCAAGAGTTTCTCTTTCACTAAGTGATTTGTAATTTCACATGTGCTTAAATAACAGAACAGGCTCTTACAGAACAACCCCCCTTCAATCCACTGCTAGGAGAGGTGAGCCCTCAGACTCTTCAGTTTACCATCCCTTAGAACATGTTTATCCCCAAATCACAGACTTTGCCTGTGCTCCACTGCACTCAACACAGAATCAGAAAAATTCAGACTGGAGGCACCAGGGTATGGGTGTCCAGCCTAACCCTGCTTCCACCAGGGCCAACACTACAGCTACAGTAAGTTGCTTGCAGACATGTCCAGGTGAGCGAGGTGAACTGGGTGGTCCCTGGGGTATTCATGCAGGGAAGGGTTATTACCTTTGGGCCAGACAAGATTTCAAGGTCCAGATCCTGCCACAAAGCACCTGTGAGTAAAATCAATGACAAATCCACACAGAGTACTGAGCAATAGCAGCTTGATCATGGATGGAGTCAGAGCTGGACCACTGTTTCTCAAGGAACCTGTTGGTGTAATTTCTTAATATTCCAAGGAGGAAAAGCATTAGAAACAACATGTAGAGCTACTGTGATAGTAGCACATTGTCTTTCAAAAAGGATCCTGAGCACAGGACAGAGTTTTACTTTGATTTGAAAAGCACATAGTTATAACACAACATAACTCATGTTGCTGTCTGCAGTGTGTTCACATGACATGTGGCCGAGCTATGCCTTCACAGAGCTAAGATGAATCAGTCTGTATAAATGCAAGCTCCAATTAGCCTGTGTGAGTGAAAGATTTGTGTGGCTACTGAACAGGATCTGTTCTATTTCTAATGGAAATTTCCCTCCATGAAGAGAATAAATGTCTCCAATGGTTTCTTGCAGAGTCGCATAGATGTCTACCTGTCCCGCTACCCTGATTCAACATCCCTAAAAAACATGTTACATTGGCGCCAGGTAATACTTCCTGCTGCACAATAACATTGCATGTGACATGGGCCCATGTTCTCCCACTTGCTAAGGACCTCGTCTCAATGCTTGGGTATAATCCTTTATTGCTTTCCCTGCAGAGAAATTAGAGAGTAAATATTAGAGAGTAAGGGGGAAATTGACATGAAAGACTAGTGCAGATGCAGTTATTTTGGCATTTTGGCTGTGACTTTCAACAAAAGTTGATCAAGAGTCTTTGGAGCTAGCAGGAGATGGAGATGAAAAGAAAAAAACCAAACCCAAAAACCAAAGTGGTAATAAACAGCACAGGACATGCTAGAAGCGAGGTTTAGTAAACACAACTAATCACACAACTAGGCACTGAAAACATGCACAGACTTACATCCTTCTGTTGATAAACAAAAGAATCTTACCCAAAGGTCTTATTTATATCTTCTTTGAGGCTAGCTCTTTGTGTTAAGCTAGGTGCACTGTGGGTTTCTGAGGCTTAAGCCTCCAGACATATGCATTCTGTAGCCACTTGAGACAGGTGGGATGAAAGACATGAGCAATGCCAAGCAATCTTGCAAGCATCTTCCTGGGGTTTGAGCTCTCCTTCCAAACTACAATATCACACATAACAAATAGAATCCTCCCCCTTCGTGGTAGGAGGGAGCAGTCTGGTTTCCTTGTCACCTCTTCTATCTTTCTTATGGTCCCCTCTAATGCATTAATAGCAAACACAGCTCTCCTCCTTTTCCAGCTCTATCAAACAGGGGAATTCAAATATTATGATTATGGCAGTGACAACATGCTTCATTACAACCAGGTAAGAAACTGAGACTGAATTTTATGAAATTTACAGAATTTACCTGACATGGGCAAACAGGTTTGTACATTCCTTGCCCAAAAAAAGGTCTCTGATGTCGTTCAGTGATGACTTTTTGCCCCTCTGGTGGAAAGCAGAGGAGCACAAAGCACAGTTGGGGTCTATTGTAAGAGTTTCTGTACCATCTCTCAAGATAGGGGAGAAATTCCAACCAGCAATCAGGAATACTTTGAATTTGCTCATGACCTCCTAGGCTTTCCTTCCTGAAGCAACACTATTTGTCTTCCAGACCACACCTCCCTTCTATGAGCTGGAAAATATGAAAGCCCCACTCGCTGCATGGTATGGTGGCAGGGACTGGATTTCAGCCCCCGAAGATGTAAACATCACGTTGCCTCGTATAACCAACGTGACATACAAAAAGTACATTCCCGAATTCGTTCACTTTGATTTCCTTTGGGGTGTGCAAGCATACCAACAAGTGTACAAAGAAATTCTTGAATTGATGGAGAAGAATGCTTAGAGTCAGACCAATGGCACTAGATGTTGGTTTCTTGTTTGACTTCTAAGACTTCTTTTATCTGAGGTGGGGAAAAAGTGGGAAAAAAAAAAAGCGGGTGAAAAGGCTCATTAAACTGCTACACTTGGTTTGGATTGATATTACTCTGGAAAGTGAGGAAAACAAGCAATCCAATGTTCAGAAAAGCACATAGGATTTAGGTTAAATAGGTTGACATACTTGCAGAAGTTGGGCATGGCCTTTGGACTGTAAGTCTCTCAGGTGCCTTGCTCACATGAACTCCCAGCAACAAGCAATTTCAGTGGAATTCCGCTCCTGGTCACCATTGCGAGCTCTGGCCTACCTATGTTTGGGTTCTCAGCTTCAAACATCTGGACAGCAACTTATCTCCCTCTCTGGATGCTGGTAGGTGCTAGTAGGTGTGCTCAGGTGAGATCACATAGTGAGTCAAGTGATGAATCCTGCAAGTGTAGCTTTATCCGTCTTCTCGTGACTCTTCCAAACCAAGAATCCCAACATCCTGATATTCATTTCTTTACTTTACAGTCAGAAAGAGCTAGAAACTTTCTGCCAGGTGACAATGGAAAAAGCTTGTGGTTTTTTTCCATGAGAACTGTCCATCATGCTAATATAAGAACCACCTTTCTCAGATTCATGTTGATTTAGATAACACCAGTCTTGCTCATACACAAAAGGGTTTTCAGTAAGTTCTACAAAAAACCCATCATTTTGCACCATTTTAAGCAATCTTTCCAAGGCACAAACCCAGCTGGAAAGGTCACTTTTTGCTGGCTTTTCTTATGTGGAAGAAAGAAGAGTCTACTGGAAGCCAGTGATGAATCTAACTGTGTTTTTGAGCTTCTGGCTTATACTTCTTAATAATATATTGATTAGGTATGGAACTGTGAATTTGCCTGTATAGCTATATTCTTAAAATACGCCTTGGAACAAGCAGGGCAAAGGATAAGATCCTCTTTCCACAAAGATGTACAAACAACAGTGAAAATAAAGTAAGATAGGGTCTGCTGAGCTATGTGTGGTTTTTCTGTCTTAAACCTCCAAGGGAGTATAACAGTTTTCAGCAGAGACACCTTGCTATGTGCAGGTGAGGGAGAGCTGCTTGTTCAACATTCCCTCTGCGTAGGGGTAACTTTCAATGGCTTGTAACATTGGCAAATTCTCACCACCCAATATGCAATTAGCAAACCCATGCCCTTCAAGGAAGAGGTGGGTTGCAGGGGGTGGGTTGGAGTGTGAAGAGGGGTATCAAGACCTGAACACCTGCTGTTCAGAGAAAAACTCTGGGTCTTAGCAGCACAGTTTGACCCAAACGTCCAGAGATGGTGAGACAGGGATGTTGGTGCACATCCCTATAGGGCAACTGCAGTGAGCTCTGAGTTACCACCAAAGAGAACCAGATGTAAAGGTGTGTCACTTTCCATTCTTTCAGTTAGAACTGACCACAAAACAAAACAGGACTGGGTGAGGTAGTCTGCAAGTGTGAGAATTGGGCTATAGGTTATATACAATCTATCTGTAGCAACAGTCTTTAGCTACCTCACTTAGTATATTTGTAATGGCTTCTTTTTCTGTATAATTAATTATTTGCTGCAGGGCAGTCCCCTGCAGCAGCATTCTTACAGGACAGGTCCATGGTGATTATACAGTTCCAAGGTCAGTCTGGAACATCAGCCCATGTTGCTGGGGTCCAGATCGACTCAATCTCTTGTCCTTAGATTTTACAGTGCAGCAGAAAGCCTCCAGCACCCCAGAGAATATACTTATGGCACAACAGTCCTTCCTTTTTATTCTCCATGCATAAGCAAACCCACCTCAGTCAAATACTTACACATGTGGAGGATGTTGGTCATTCAGCCACTTACTTCATTTTCTTCCAAATGTGCTCATACAAAGCTATTCTTGATCTACTTACAAGCAGCCCACAAGGCTAGAAGGGCTTAAAAGAGTGTCACACCCTGTTCAAAATACAGTAGTTGCACCATGTTTGCTGGCCTATAATTTTCTATCAACATCAGGATAAATGCAAAAACAGGCAGCAACATTAGTTGAGGAGCATATGGTCAGCTCCAGGTTGTGTCTTTGTAAGTAACCATAAGATTGCTTTGGTGTCTGCTTTAAACATACTGGCCTACAGTGTTATTTAGAAACAGATTTGCACCAGGATTAAACTAGGATAAGGTTTTATCGAGCTCTCTCAGATGGTGCACTGCCTTTTCATGTTTTTTTGACCTGTAACACCAAGCCTGACAACAGTTTCCAACAGTCACTGTTGTTGCTGACTACAGCCAGAGTTTTATTCAACTGAAGACACGTCACTTTCTTCTTTTAGGAACAATAAGTTATTTCCTATTTCCAAATTTTCTTTTGTGATTGCTAGATGAATGCTTGGAAGAGAGACCCAGTAACTGGTCTTTGGGACTTGGATTTCTGTATGTTGGCACTTTAGGCAGATGGGAGTGATATTAGGCCATGAAAACCTATGGCTAACCAAAATCATCATCAGATATAACTATCTCCAGTACTCTTCACACACATCTGTTTGTCTCCATTCCTGACTCTGGACTATGTTTTGTGGGACATGCTACTGCTCCCTTAAGGTCCCTGAGAGCCCTGACCATGGCATTGGCTAACCTGAGCCCAATCAGATTTCCTCCAACGCATTGGAAAAAAGAATCACAGAATCACATTAGGGGTTGGAAGGGACCTCTGGAGATAATCTAGTCCAGCCCCCTGTCAGAATAGGTTCTCCTAGAGCATGTTGCACAGGATGGCGTCCAGGCAGGTTTTTAATGTCTCCAGAGGTGGAGACTCCACTACTTCACTAGGCAGCCTGGTCCATTGCTCCACCACTCTCAAATTAAAGAAGTTCCTACTTCTTCCTATGATCCAGTTTGTGCCCACTATCTCTTGTGCTGTCACTAGGAACCACTGAAAAAAGCCCTTCCCCATCCTCATGACACCCTCCCTTAAGTATTTATAAGCATTGATAAGATTCCCCCTTAGTCTTCTCCTCTCCAGGCTAAACAGCCCCAGTTCTCTCAGCCTCTTGTCATAAGAGAGATGTTCTAGACCCCTAAGCATTTTTGTAGCCCTTTTCTGTACTGTCTCCAGAAGTTTCCTGTCCTTCTTGACCGGTGGAGACCAGAACTGGACACAGTACTTCAGATGTGGCCTCACTAGGGCACAGTAGAGATGAAGGATAACCTCCCTCCGCCTGCTTGCCACACTGTTCTTGATGCACCCCAGGACGCCATTGGCCTTTTTGGCCACAAGGGCACCATGCTGGCTCACAGTGAACTTGTTGTCCACCAGGACTCCCATGTCTCTTTCCACAGAGCTGCCTTCCTTCAGTCCTTCAGTACTCCTTCAGTAGATCAGTTCCTAACCTGTACTGGTGCTTTGGGTTATTCTTTCCCAGGTGTGTTACCCAGCACTTGCCCTTGTTGAATTTCATAAGGTTTTTCTCTGCCCAACTCTCCAGCTGACCAGGTTACACTGAATGGCAGCACAGCCTTCTGGTGTATGAGCCACTTCTTCCAGTTTCATGTCATCAGCAAACTTGCTGAGGGTACATTCTAATTATTTGCCAAAAAAAGCCCAAGAGCACTATGAAACCAAATATGAAAAATCAGTATTTCTTTATTGAGAAATTTTGCTGAAGTTGTCCAAGGTATTTTCATGAGCAAACCAAACTCTTCTAGCTTTAAAATGCTATTTAAATCCAATTGTACCATGAGAGAGATCAGAGAAATACAAGAAGTGTAGGATTGTTCTGGGGTCTTCTGAACAAAGAAACAGGGGAAGAATTAGCTGAGAAAAACCACTGGTGGCCACATCTCAGTTATTTTGCAATCAGCATTTAGGAACTTTTATGGTTTTGTTGATTCAGTTTCACTACATTTGATAGAATGATTGCATGAACTATTCCAGCAAGGTGTTGTGAAAATAATTTGTTGTTTCATCAGTCTTCATAGTGCAACTCTAGCAGAAGTAAAACCCCTATTAAATGTGCAATCAGAGATGGTGGAGATATCCCAGCCTAGCTGAGAAGGTTTAACCTAGGAGAGAGACAAACACATAAACACTGCTTTCTTTAGCAGGTTCATTACTTGAGCAAGGTTCTCCAAGGTTACTTCAAGGGAATCATGCATATCTGGCAGGAATTACGTAAGAATTTCAACAATAAGAATGTTGGGCATATAGTCTGGTGGCTTGTACATGCATGAAAACACCAAGAAAAACATGAGAGCAGGAGTTAGAGGTATGGTATACATCGGTAGCCAATGACATGATTAACACCAATCAAACTGGTAAGCACTGAGGAATGTGTCACTTGCACTGTGATGCACCACAGAGAAGGTGACTCATCAGCAGGACACCTGAAGTTGTTAACAGAAGGACAGCTCATTTCTAGGGCTGTTTCTCTTCCTGTTATCCCAACAGCATGATGAGTTACAGTCCTATGATATCTCAGACGAAAATGAAAGACAGACAGTGGCAATGATGCCTAACATTTATGAAGCACAAAGTTAACAAAGTTCTTTTAGGTGGCTACCAAGCAGCTACAGAAAGATGTAGGTTGTACAGTCACATGCTGGAGGTGGTGAACAAACACCTTTACTCTGTGCAATACCTGTTGCTTCAGCCAAATGGAGTTTAGTTGCACAAGCTCTCCTCTGCTCTGCCTTCCATCAGTTAGACACTAAGCTTGGTTCTTTTCTAGGAAACGTCACAGGGGTTTTGCAAATATCCAGTTGCAAATACAATACTGCTTGGGATTAAGGGTTCTGTGGAGGTTGCCTGGGCCACTGTTACTTTTGAAGAATGGTGTAATCTCCAAGTGTCTTCCAGCTAGGCAGCCAGTGAAGTTTGACACCTGTCCTCAATGTGTCTATGGAGGGTCGGTTTGATCCTAAGGCCAAGTCCTTTCATCACTCCAGGAGCTCTTCTAAGAGGCATTCCTAAGGGCCCCTGGAAGTTAAGAAATTACCCTTTACAAAGAAAACCTTTTGACATCTTTTTACTGTGGCTTTCATGAGCTTAAGGTGCAACTCCTTTGCTGAAATTCCTCACCACACCACTCAGCTGCTTTTGGAAGCATAATCCTTTGCAAGCACGAAAGTCCTGACCACATGGCCAAGTAGAGGAAGTTATTGAAGATATGACCAGCACACACATCACTTAATTAGTGGATACATGATTTGGTCCAGCATGGTGCTAGCATAGCAGGGCTCTGACACAACATGCTCTTTTTAACACTGGTGATGACAGAGCCACCACCATTCACAGCACCAGCCTGATCAGATACAACAGTGGACTTTTACTGGTAATGTATTTTCCTCCACATAATTCAAATTTTTATTTGAGTTATCCTGAGGGTGAAAAAGGATTGACTGCTTTTCTTCTTGGTAATTTGCCTGTTGCTAATACCATAGAGTGAATTACTGGGAATATTTCAGAGGGCAGATATGTCTCATGGTGTGGGAGACCCATTGGAAAGAAGGGAGGTAAAGAGTAACCAGATGGCTGGTGAGAAGATTTGCAACTCATACTACTGGGTTGAAGCTAAACTCTAACTTTTAAGAACCTAGCAAAGGATTAAAACTGATACATAATATTAACTGTTGTGGTGGGTTTAAGGGCTCCTCCCAGCCCCCCACGCACAGCAGGTAAAGGAGAGACTGGATTGGAAGTTAAAAACTGAAAACTGCTTTAATAATAATAACAGATATAAATGAAACAAAATATAAACAGGTACAGGACCCAAGATACTGAACCGTCCCGATGCCAGCTCCCAGGGGAATCAGCACAAGCAGTCCAAAGCAGTGAGATAGCACCCGCAGGTTTCAGCACAGGCAGACAGCAAGCAGCTCGGCCGAAAGTCCCAGCAGGAAGCAACTTCCTCGTGGTTCCAAACAACAAAAGTCCCCCGGAGAAACCCAGCATTCCCCCCCCGCCCCCCGGAGGGGGGTTTGCAGTGTCCTCAACTCAGGAATTTCAGGTTTCTTAAAGGGACAGCTCAGGCAAGGTGTGTGTGTGTGGGGGGAATAACTAATAACAGTGCTATGTATGTAGTGGTGGAATATCTTTCAGAAAATACAGTTACTGAACAGAATTAATTCTGTTCTAATCCAAACCATCACAACTGTATATAATAAAAATAGATTTCTGCTTGGGACAGAAATCACTAAGGCAATCAAAAAGGTTTCTCTTTTTTTAGGCTACACTTATTAAATAAGTAGTCTCCCTATGAGACTCTACCAGTTTCACTTCATAGGATCCTCCTGGTGGTGATGCAGTAGAGAAACAGCAAAAGTATAGACATAGTCCTATCTCAGCCAATCTAAATGTGTTCCTTCTGTAGTACCATAGCATAGTACTTAGTACTACTTCCTTCTGTGTGACAGTTGGCCTGATGGTATTTTCTATCACTTTAGTTCTCACATTATGAAGCTGTTTCTCTTCTTTTTACCATTAAAACTATAAAAATGGGTCTTGCCTAGTACCAGATCCAGTCTGTATGGAGAAGTAGCAAGAGCCTTGTGTGGAAAGCTTATAATGGAAGCTGGAATTGGGCATCCCCTCTGCTTCCCCATCCCAGACTGTGATATATGGTCTTCAGATATATAAGGAACTTAACCTATCATAAACAAGTAGAAACAGACATTCAATAGTAATAATAACAATAATAATATTTTATACAGACACAAGATGTGGCTGCTTATTGCAACCTTGGTTTTGATACAAGCACTTGTGAATTCAGAAGATGCCATCAAGCAGAAGGAGGCTATAAATCCCGAGACTTTCATGAATGTTGTAAGTCAGGAGAATTTTGAATTTCCACTCTATTTGAAAGTTTGTGAATGTTTAGCTGGAGGAGGGAAGGACTCAAGGGAGAGGGCTCAGGTCATGGCATGTGCTGGGTTTGTTAAGCAGTGTGATTTTGTTAAGCACTGCCACCACACCATCAATAACAAGCCCTGCTCCCTGAGGGAGTCATCTTCCTGCCAGCAGTATGAAGTGCAATTATCAGCAGGTCAGTTACAGACAGGTTAATCACAGCCTGGATTTGGTCAGACATCCACCTGGAGGGTAGAAAGTTGTGCATGGCTCTTCTCATTCAGCTGCATCGAGTCACTCAGGGCCATGTCCAAGCCAAGCCTGAAAGTCTCTGTAGGTAGGTTTAGATGGACCCAAGACATGGGCAATAAAACTTCTGAAATCAGTCTCTTCCACCACCTGTGTGACAAAGAGAGAATACAGCAATGTGTAGACAGGATCACAGCTGGATTTCACCAGACTGAAACTTCCCAATCCGTGGAGTTTCAGCCTAAATAAAGGTCATGCAGAGCCTCAGGAGCCTTGTGAAAAATCCTACAAGGCTTTTGCCCTTCCAGTCAGCCCAGCTCAGCAGGTTTGATATGCCCTACCATAGTATCTGCTCTGCGCATCAGCTCACAGCTTGGCAGGACATGTCCTACTGCCAGTCTCAGCTGTCAGTAAATCCTTTTGGATTCAATCTTCCTTTTTGGAAATGTATCAAATGCATGTGTTTCTGCATGCTGCAGAGGTGCCCTGCTGCAAATGACTCCCCTCTTGTTCACAGGCACAAGCTCTCAGCTGAGCACCTCCTCTTCCCTTGGCCATCTTATTGGGGCAAGTGTGGGATTCAGAGCCTCCTCTTTCCCCAGGCAAAGTAATGACCTGCTCCCACAGTGTTTCAGTTTTACAAAGGCATCCTGGTGGGTGAGGGTTACACTCTTCAAGTCAAATGAGCACTTTGGCTACAGAAAGATTTCCACCTGGGATTTTCCTTCCCCAGAGCCAAATAATCTGCCACAGAGGGTACCCCAGTGAGGAATATGAAGTCATGACTCATGATGGCTACTATGTCTCACTGAACAGAATTCCTCATGGGAGAGAAGAGCCTAGGAAGAGAGGTATGGCTCTATTTCACAAGGAAGCCAGCAAAACAAAAAAAAAAACAAACCAAAACAAACAAACAAACAAAAAAGGCAAAGAAAACAACCTTAACAAAACAAGCAGGTGAAGGGATGAATCTTACCAAGACAGAAGTGTATTTACTGTTAAAGCAAAAATACCAATTCTGTGGTACTTTTCCAATTTACAGTCAGGGCTTTAGCAGCCAGCACAGGAAACCATTCGTGCAGTACAGCAACCACCTTTCATAGCAAGCAGAGACTGCCTCTAGTCCTGTTCAATACATTCATTGATGACCTGGATGAAGGAATTGAATGTACCCTCACAAAATTTGCTGATGACACAAAACTGGAAGGAGTGGCTCATACACCAGAAGGCTGTGCTGCCATTCAGTGTAACCTGGTCAGCTGGAGAGTTGGGCATAGAAAAACCTTATGAAATTCAACAAGGGCAAGTGCTGGGTAGTGCACCTGGGAAGAAATAACACCAGCAGCAGTACAGGTTAGGGACTGAGCTACTGGAAGGCAGCTCTGTGGAAAGAGACCTGGGAGTCCTGGTGGACAAGTTCACTGTGAGCCAATATGGTGCCCTTGTGGCCAAAAAGGCCAATGGCATTCTGGGGTGCATCAAGAAGAGTATGGCAAACAAGTCAAAGGTTATCGTGCCCTAGTGAGGCCATATCTGCAGTACTGAGTCCATTTCTGGTCTCCCCTGTTCAAGAAGGACAGGGAACATTTGGACAGGGTTGTCAAGGGTCAGGGCTGTGCAGACCACCAACCCAGTGACAGACACTCTCTATTGCCCCTTCTTCCTCCCCTCCAGCATCTCCAGGAAGGGAAAGGGCATAAGAGAGAGAGAGAGAGGCTTGTGGATTGGAGGAAAGAAAAGAAAAACTACTTCAATGAAAATTATAATAATGAAATGAAACATATATAAATCTATACAAATACCAAACCCAAACCCCACCTTGGTTGTAACTAAATCACCATCACCACTGATACTGCGCCAGAAGGCTTCAGCAGCAGATAGGAACCAGGCTCAGGGGCTGGATCCTAGAGCTGGATATAGGAACTTAAGGATCAGGGTCAAAGACAGAACAGATAGAGTTCTCCTCAGATGCTGGACATTGAAGAAGAGCAAGAGCAGACAGAAAGTGGAACTGACCCTCAGTTTTAAATTGAATATGACATATATGGGACAGAATACTTAGCTGGTCAGTTTAGGGCCACCCGTCCTGTCCACTCTTCCCTGTTGGTGCAGCTTTAACTCTGCACCCCCCCAACTTGAGACACAGGATTTAGCAGTGACCTTGTTCTGCATACCAATCCCTGGTAGTAAATCTAAACATTAGGTCTTATCACTGCTAGAAGCAGGCAGTGTCTGTTAAAACATGCTATTAATTTCGGAAAGTGCGGTTACTTAAGGGAGATTTAGATAAAAAGTAAAATCACTGAACAGAATAGTTCTGTTCTAACCCAAACCTGGACAAGTGTACAGAAAAGGGCTACAAAAATTATTAGGGGACTTAAACACCTCTCTTATGGCAAGATGCTGAGACACCTAGGTCTGTTTAGCCTAGAGAAGACTGAGGGGGGATCTTATCAATACTTATAAATACTTAATGGGTGTCTGTCATGAAGATGGGGCCCGTCTTTTTTCAGTGGTGACAAGTGATAGGACAAGAGGTAACAAGCATAAACTTGAACATAGCAAGTCCCATCTAAACATAAGGAAGAAGTTCTTTACTTTAGGGTGCTGGAGCACTAGAACAGGCTACCCAGGGAGTTGGTGGAGTCTCTGTCTCTGGAGATATTCAAAATCTGCCTGGACACTGTCCTCTGCAACCTGCTGTAGGTGAACCCGCTCTGACAGGGGGACTGGACTAGAAGATCTACAGAGGCCCCTTCCAATCTCTAACATTCTGTGATTCTGTGGTTCTGTGGTTCAGTGAAGTGTGCTGTTTCTTTCACGTCCAGGGGCCAAGCCAGCTGTGTTTCTCCAGCATGGGCTCCTCGGAGAGGGAAGCCAGTGGGTGGAAAATCTGGCTAACAACAGCCTTGGCTTCATACTAGCTGACTCGGGCTATGATGTCTGGTTAGGAAACAGCCGGGGGACAAGCTGGTCCCGGACACACCAGCATCTGTCATCTGACCAGGTTGAATTCTGGGATTTCAGGTGGGCTGAAGCAGATTACAAAAGCACAGCGAACTCCTCTGCTTGTCACAAACCTCTAGGCAGAGATGGGTGCGTCCAAGAAGGCAAGTCAGAGCACCTCATCCCCGGGTATGGCCTTCCCTAGACCTCCTGGTGATGTGCGAGGGTGGATGGAGGTACTTGTGCAGACCTGACTGCAACGTGGTGCCAACACCTCCCTTCAGGCACCCAGCCTTGCTGAGAGCAGAAGGTACTGCTGCTTGCATAGACACACCCATCCTGTGGAGACATCAGCCCTATATTCAGGTTCTGTGGGGATCTGCCTGACCAAGCCCCTCAGCAACGTGTACAGAAGTGTCATTGCCACCTCCCCTTCTCCAAGATGTTGCCCACAGGAACCTCGTTCCCAAGAATGGCTTTTTAAGCTGTTAATGCCTCTCAAAGGCTGATCTTCAGAGCAATCCTGGTTTTGTCAAGTTTTAAACACACTTTCCTATTACACTAAAAAAGCCCATGGGTATGAACTGCTGCTCCATTCCCACCTGGGAAAGAGTGTCTCTAGAAACAGAGCTGGCGCTGTAATCCTGACAAGAGCCAACTCTGGGTCTGCAGACCCACTGTGTATTGCATCTGAATGTACAGCTGGCCAGGCTCTTCCCAGTTTTTCTGCCAACCATAGTTATGGGAGGAATAAGTGCTTTCAGGGAAGGATGAGGCCATGGCAGGAGGGATGCTTTCAGACCCTGTGCAGTTTCATCCTGCACTGGGATCTCCTAGCTCACAAGAATTTTCTTCTGGAAAATTCACCACAAATATTAAGCCCTTCAGTATATAAACAATGCAAGGCAGCTAAAATTGATAGGTAGGTTTGCTATCCTGGTGTTATCTTAAAACCAAAGTTTTTCTCCTGTGTTGCAGCTTCCATGAAATGGCAATCTACGACCTCCCAGCCGTGATTGACTTTGTTCTGCAGAAGACTGGGCAGAAGCAGATATATTACATTGGCCACTCCCAAGGCTGCACGATTGGTGTGTTAGGAAGGGTTCACATTATGTTGCCTGGACTACCTTGAAAACATTCATTTTGGTGTTTGTAAGCAGAAAGCAGAGAGGTCCCATTTTTGTGGCCTTCTGAGTGGGCAGGCTAGGTAGAAGGTCCCTTGCAGTAAGAAGACCCACAGCAGCCATGCTTTTCATACATCTTGGAGGACTAGCACACCCTTAAGGCAGTAAGAAAGCTCCTGGTGACCTCAGTAAGCACCTTACTGCAACTATAGTTCAGCATAGAAAACTGAATTGCAGTGTTCCACATCAAAACTAAAGGTGTTTTGTATGGAGGTCACAGCTTCTGCTTTCTAATGAAATGCATGGTGCTTCTTTTCCCTAACTGGGCCATGAGGGGTATGAGATAGGCTCTGTGACAATGACACCTTTCAGCAGTGGTTGATGGAAGATGACAGCACTGTTCCTTTCTCCTATTGAGTGGGACAGGACTTCCCCTTAGTGGTTGTTGTTGAAGTGCTTCATCAGCCACATCTAATCATAGGAATAAAGGCTTTTTCTCCTTTTAGACAACTCTAGCAGCAATGTTAAGCAGAAAAGTGGCAATAGATCCCAGCTTTCTAATTGGTAATAATGCCAACTAAACAAATCTGGGCAGTGGGTTCAAGTGGCCCTTGGATTAAGCACCTGAAAAAAGAACAACCAAATCTCAGGTTGTTTTTCTGTTTTCTCAGCGTTCATTGCATTTTCATCCATGCCAGAACTGGCTCAGAAGATCAAATTGTTTTTTGCCCTGGCTCCAGTAGTGACAGTCAAGCATGCCAGAAGTCCCATTATGAAAATTTCCTTCCTTCTGGACAGGCAATTCAAGACCGTTCAGGTAAGGAATTATCCAGTGTTCTCCTCCCTTGAACACATCAGTGCTAGAAAAGAGATCATGCCCAGATGCAGTCCCCAGGGCTATCTAGTGCAACAGAAAACAGTTAATTCCCATTGACTTATAAGCATAAACATGTTTCAGGAACAAGGGCACTCATATATGGTTGCTTTGTTAAGTGCATGCCTGCCTTCCATCTGTAGGATCTTCAGGTGTTGAAATTGGTCTTTCTATGGGGGCACTCACTGAATTCCCAGAAAGATCCCCTGGGAAAGAGTAGCTTTACTGCATTGATTTTTATGGCAGTGAAAAACAAATCCAGTGCTTGTGGGAGGTGGAGGTAAAGAGGAGAGTCGCAAATATTTATTTCCCTGGTATGTGTTCAAGCAGCATTGCCTACTGCAATGAGCTGTACACATCTCAGAGGGACAGGATGGTGAGGGAGAAGCAGCTTTGACTCATGCGGGCACTCTGTGCTGCACATCCCCTCAGTGCCCAGCTGGTGAGACAGCTCATGGGGACACCAGCAGGCAGCAGGTTGGGTGAGGCCGTCCAAGGGCTAGGCTGCAAAGAAGGGAAATGCAAAAAAACCTACCTTGCCCTTTGCTTCTGCAGCTTCTGCTCGGCAAAACGGATGCCACACTGCGGCTGAGGAAGCTGTGGAGATTTCTCCCCATGCTGTGCAGGCACCTTCTGCTGCAGAAGCCCTGTGCCAACCTCTTCTTTCTGATGGGTGGCTACAATGAGAAGAACTTCAACATGGTGGGTCTGCCACCCCATGTGGGGCCAAGAGAGCCAGAGCTCCATGGTGCACTGCTTGGGAGCACCTAGCAGCTCCCACGGGCTCTGTTGACACCCTTGCCCAACCCTTTCCAGAAACCCTGCCAAAACTGCTACAGCCACTCACCCCCAGCACTCACAGGCAAGCAGATGCTTCAAGGGCAATGCATGTCTCTCTGTCAGATCCCTCTCTTGCTGCTTCTCCTCCCTGGATAGGAAAAGTCCCCAGACTCTGCTGGGTGAATATTAGTGACCAGGTGGCATTTGGTGGCATCTCTGAGTTAGGAGTGCCTATTATGAAGACCAGCTGTACTTCCCATCAGCTGGGGTTCTCCTACTCACCCTACATCAAGTTTGCTGAAGCAGCATCTGGATGACCATGGACAGTCACTAAGGTCTTGAGGACAGTCCCTGAGCTTAGATGAGGTATCCACAAGAGCGGAGAATACCTCATCCATAATTACCATTCTCCTCCTGGAGCTGCCTCAGAGCAATTGATTTTTAATGAAAAGTACGTTACTCTACCTGACTCATCTCTCTAGGCAGCATGATTCAGCAGTGGTTGTTTTGTGAAACACATTATCTGGCAACTGCTGTCCTCATTTCTGTCCTTTGGAAAGCCTAAATATGTTTCCTTGCAGACGCGGCTAGATGTGTACACATCCCACTATCCAGATAGGACATCTGTCAAAAACATTATACACTGGGCCCAGGTAGGTTCCTTGAAACACAGATGCTTCACTCCTGGGGTGGTCTTTTCACTGAGACTCTGGTGTGTTCAGGGCAGATGTGGAGGGTTGGGCATCTTGGACATTGGCAGTTTGTGAGAAAGTAAAGGCAAGAAATGAGGTGCATAAGAAGAGGTGCTGGATGCAGGATTTGCTGCTCTGGTCCCTCTGCAGACCAGTGGTCTCTGGGAAGTGCACTCTATGCTGTGCCAGGCAGGACAAGGGAAGACATGGGGAGGCCACAGCTGGATGCTGGAACCAGTTGGAGGCCCCCAGGGATTCCCAAAGCAGAACAAGCCTGGGAACACCATGGTTATGGTGGGTGGAAGGCAGGACTTAAAAGCAGAGTCTGGGAGAACTGGACTTTCTCAGCTGGAAACAAGGAGACAAAGAAAGATTTAGCAGCATCTTCCCCTGCCCAAAGGGGTCCCATAAACACTGGGGCCAGACTCTGCCAGTCTGAGCAATGTGATGCAACACCAGCATTGGCCCTCTGGAAACCATCTCAGACTGGAGATCCCCACACTGGTGCCTTGTTACAGGTAACAGGGAAGGCAAAAAAGGTCTTTTTAATCAATGCAACTATTGTGCAGGTATTTGAGCTTTCACTCCTAGCATAGAAGCAACTCATAACTGGGTTCACTGGTATCTCTTTACTCTGAGCCCAAAGTGTCATAGGGAGGTAAGGATGATCAGGTTGTTGAAGAAAAACTCACCAGCATGAAGTCCTCCAGCAGCACCCTGCATACACAGCGCTGCTGGTGATGAGGAGGTTTCCAGAGGCACAGGCATTGCACTTGGGCAGCCAAGGAGTCACATGTAACACCTTGGTTTGTCAGTCCATAGCTGGGAACAGATGTGGGGCTGAAGGTCAAAGCATCACTCTGATAAAAAAGGTGGGAAGCCTGTCTTTGCAGGCATACCATGTCCTCCTGCAACATCCCATGCAAGCATCCCCTCATAATGTGATCCCTTGAGAAGGCCGGGAGATGCCAGATGCACTCAGCAGCACCCACTGGCCTCCCACCACAGATCTCTCTTCTTCTTCCAGGTGGTGAAATCAGGAGAATTCAAAGCCTTCGACTATGGCAGTGAAAACCCAGCCATATACCACCAGGTAGGAGGCTGCAGTGGCAGTGCTGGAGGCTGGAGATGCCAGGGGGCTGGCCTGAGTGGTGCAGGGATGGGCTGGCTTACAGTGGTTCACCACAACAATGGTTCCTCAGAGCCCTCAGTAACCCTTGTGTCCCTCCAGGAGACACCTCCCTTCTACCAGGTGGAGGAGATGTCTGTGCCCACCGCTGTGTGGTCAGGGGGGGAGGACTGGGTGGCTGACTGGAGGGATGTCCACGTGCTGCTGCACCGCATAACCCACCTCATCATCTACGGCCACATCCCTGACTGGAACCACTGGGACTTCATCTGGGGCTTGGATGCACCCAGGCGCCTCTACAGCAGCATCCTGGAGATGATGGAGGGGCCCACTGAAGCAGCAGCTGCTCAGTGAGATGCTAGAGGCTTCACCTTTCTGGGCTGGGACATCCCCTGCTGTGCCCTCCATCCTGCTGGACTGACACACTTGTGGCAATAGTACTTCCCACACACACCTTAGCTGTTAGGGTTTGTCCTCCTCCTTGCTTGAGAGCTCCTGAAGGACTGGTGGCACCATGCAGGCAGAGCAGCGCCCAGGTCAAGAGGCATCAGAACAGGCAGGAGCCACCAGCCAGGCAGTCCTGCTGGAAAGGACGTTTCGTGATGGTCGAGCTGCATTCTGGGCTGCATGACAGGGATGTGGAGACTGTGCTGTGACCCTGTCCTGTCCTTAGAGCACCCTACTTATGAGGAGAGGTGAAGGAGCTGGGCTTTTTGACTCTGGCTGTGGGGAAGCGAGTGTGCCTGAGAGCAGCTCTCCATCACAGCACAAGCAGGGACAGAAGGGATGGATGAGGCTAAATCCTTCTTAGCAGCAACAGGGGATGCAAAGAGGGGCCCCAGATCACAACCCATGGGGTTCAGATTGGGCGTGGGTAGCCCTTCTTCCACCAGAGAAGACCCCAGGGAGGTGGAGGGTCTCTGTCTGGGGGTGGGTTTAGGGCTTGGCTGGGCCAAGCTGGGCACTTCCTTGCATGTTCAGTCCCAGAACTGAGTGGCCAGAGGTCCCTGGGGACAGCTGCATGGCTCAGTGCTGACATGCCAGAAATGCCCATTCTCCAATCCTGGGAGGTGGTGACCCCATACATATCCCGGGGTTAGTCTGCAGACCCACCGTCCACCCATGAAGCTGATGCCAGGCAGGTGATCTACAGCAGTGAGCAGCCTATGCCCTGAGCAGTCCCACCCTGATGCTTGCTGGAAAACTGGAGATGGGGAAAATCCGTCCCAAATAAAAGCCCAGAGGGAATTTCAGGAGCCTGTGCTTGCAGCTCTGATACCCCCGACTCTTCCTTGCAAGTCAATGTTTTCTAGGGGGCTGCCCATGCCTGGGGTCACCAGAGATAACCACCGCTTGCCCATGGTGGTGGGGTGACCCTAGCCGCCGCCAGCCAGACGTTCTGCTTAGCAAGGTGGCATAGCAGGTGCTGCCGGTGCCTCCCACCTGGGAGCACCGCCAGGGTGGCCAGGAGGCAGGGGCATTCTCCAAACAGCAGTAGGGCAGGAACGACCGTCAGCAAAATACTCCAAGACACCCTCAGAAACAGAGCGCTTTATGCGTGCCCACGGCGGCTCGGAAATCATTAGCTAAATGAGAGCTCTGAGGCCGACCCACGGCGCAGCTGCCTACCCGCGGGACCGCTGACAGCGCCGGCAGCTCCTTCCGGTGCCGCCGGGATGAGTGCGGCCAGGCCAGTCGGCCAGTGGATCGACCGGAGGCATCCAGCAGCTCCGGAGACGGCCCCAGGCAGCCGCTACTGCGGAACGTGGTGGGGTGGTCCCAGGGGTGTCCCCCATCCCGTTAAGGGTCCCAAGTCCCAGACCAGTCCCTCCATGTGCAGAACCAGCAGCTCCTGCTCCCACCCCCGAAGCCATCGCCCCACCATCAGAAGGGACCGCCCCGTCACCCTCCTCTCGAGGCACGGAGGCGGGCCTTGCCAGGCGCCATGGAAAGCGGTGGCGGGCGGCGGGTGGTGATCGTTGGCGCTGGGCTGGCAGGTCTGGGGGCTGCGGGGCGGCTTCGTGGGCACAGCTCCCTTCGCCTGCTGGAGGCAGCGGCCCATGTTGGGGGCCGTGTCTGCTCCCGCCCCTTCGGTACGGGGGAGGCCAGGCGGGGACGAACACTAGAGGGACGGCGATGGGGACGGGAGGGGCAGGGTTGGGCACGGAGGGTGGCACCGCGGAACGGGTCCAGCCACGGGGGGTGGCTGTACCGGGCAGATCCAAGCATGGGAGAGCTTTCCCGCTGTGGAGCCAGTCCTGAGTAGGATTCACATGAGGCTAGGGGTGTCAAGTCCCATGGGTGTGGGGGGACCAAACAGGAGCCTGTCATGGGTGGCACAGGGCAGAGTGTGGAGAGGAAGGGAGGGTCCACTGGCTCCAGCTGTTTTAGGGGGCACATGGGGTTGGAGGTTCTGCCACACGTATGCCTTGGGATGACCAACGCCCCTCCTTTCCCACAGCATCGGGCCTGGTGGAGATGGGAGCACACTGGATCCATGGCCCTTCACCCGGGAACCCTGTCTTCTGCCTGGCTACCCACTACGGCCTGCTGGGCCCGGAGGCTGCCCAGGAGGAAAATCAGCGGGTAGAGGCAGGGGGCCACCCCCCGCTGCCCTGCATCACTTATGGCAGCTCAGGAAAGGTGTTGGATTCTCATACAGTGAGCAAAGCCCATAACCTCTTTGACACCCTCCTGGCCTCTGCTCGTGCTTTTAAGGGGGCTCAGGTGCTGCCAACGCCCAGCGTGGGACAGTACCTGCGGGATGAGATCACCCGGAGGGTGCCCACTTTGGAGGGGACCAAGGAGGATGCCCGGCAGCTCTGCCTAGCCATCCTCGCCTCCTGCTTCAAGCTGGAGTGTTGCATCAGCGGGACCCACAGCATGGACCTGGTGGCCTTGGAGCCCTTTGGGGAGTACATCTCCCTGCCCGGCCTGGACTGCACCTTCCCAGGGTGAGTGTGGGGCTCTGGAGAGGGAAGAGTTTCAGGGGCCATCTCACCTCCAGCTCTACCTCCCCCTGCAGTGGCTACAGCAGCTTGGCCAACCACATGCTATCGGCTCTGCCAGAGGGAACTGTCCTGCTCAACAAAGCGGTGAGGACCATCCAGTGGCAAGGGTCCTTCCACGAGGAAGGGGACAATGCCAGGGATTTCCCTGTCCGGGTGGAGTGCGAAGATGGAGACAGCTTCCTTGCCGACCACGTTATCATCACCGTCCCACTAGGTGAGGATGCCAACACCTTTCATTGCCCTGCCTGTCCCCTCCAACCAGTTGGCATGGTGGGAGAGGGCAGGCTGAGGAGGGGTATAGGGAGGAGAAAGTATTTCAGACCTTGTTAAGGAGCCCAGCAAACAGAGATGCCCAATCTCCTGCCCAAACTTCATGCAGGTTTCCTCAAGGAACACCACCTGGACTTCTTTGAGCCTCGCCTGCCAAAACAGAAAGCAGAGGCCATTCACCGCCTGGGTTTTGGTACCAACAACAAGATCTTTCTGGAGTTTGAGGAGCCTTTCTGGGAACCCCAGCAGCAGCTCCTTGAAGTGGTGTGGGAAGATGAGTCACCCCTGGAGGAGCCCAGCAACGACCTAGAGGCCAGCTGGTTCAAGAAGCTCATTGGCTTTGTGGTCCTCCAACCGCCAGAGCAGTATGTGGCTGGGAGCATCAGCAAAGGGCTATCATGGGCAGGCAGTTTGGGCATTTTCTGGGTGATGTGAAGTGAGCATTTTGGTCCTGTCTGGAGCTTCAAAACCTTCTCTGGGTCCCTGGTGGCCCATGACACAGTGGTGTTCCCAGGGCAGGGAGGGCATAGCACTCGGTGAGCGGCAGGAGGGCAGGAGGAAGCTCTCAGCCCCGTATTTCCTCCCTAGGCACGGGCACGTCCTCTGCGGCTTTATTGCCGGGAAGGAGTCAGAGTACATGGAGACACTGAGCGACGCAGAAGTTCTCAGTACAATGACATGTGTCCTCCGCACAGTGACAGGTACTGCCCTCATAACCCCAACCCCTCCAGGGACACATGCACCCAGAGGCAGAGGGCCATTCCCCCCCGCTGCCCTCCATCACCTACGGCAGCTCCTGGACCCCACCTAGAATCTGTGCCCACAGGGAACCCATGCCTGCCCACTCCCAGGAGGGTGCTTAGGTCCCAGTGGCACAGCTCTCCCTACACCCGGGGCTCCTACAGCTACGTGGCCGTCGGCAGCTCGGGAGATGACATTGATGTGCTGGCTCAGCCCTTGCCCGAGGACCCCAAGGACCCCAGGGTAATTGCTTTAGGCCCAAGGGCTGCTGCAGCCATGGGGGAAGCAGGACACTCTGGGTATGGGGCCAGGCAGACAAAGGTGGTAACAGGATGCCCCAGGCCTTGAAGACTACACGGAGATGCATTCCCTACTCCCACTCCATTCAGGGGTCACCAACCAACCCCCCTTGGCTCTTCCTGTTGAGTTCCATGCACAAGGGGGGAAACCCATTTCTATAAAATATAGGGGATGTAGGTCATTCCAACCCCTTTCTGGCATCCTCATGGCACTGGGCAGGTCTCTAAGGAAGGAAAGTGCCCACTCCCTTTGTCTCTGCGTGGCTCCAGAGTGGGTCCTGCATCAACAAGGTGCCAAAGGGCAGAAAGATGAGGCTGCTTTAGTATGATTCAGTGTCGTCGGTGGGGTGGGGGAGGCAGCAGACGCCCGCTGCTCACTTCTTGCCTCACCGCAGCCTCTGCAGCTCCTCTTTGCCGGCGAGGCTACTCACCGAACCTTCTATTCCACCACCCACGGTGCCCTGCTGTCAGGATGGCGAGAGGCCGAGCGGCTCATTCAGCTCATCGAGGCACGCAGCCCCGTTCCTCAGCTCTGAGGTGGGAAAATAAAACCCGCACTTCATGGGTCACTGCCAGTCAGCCTCCTTTATTGAGAAACATAGCCAGAAGGATGCAGAGGCTCCTCTCTGTCTGGGGGGAAAGGATGCGGCTCCTCGGCTCGGGTCCGGCGAGGGAAAGGGGCTGCGGTGTTAGTACCAGTTGGTGCTGGCGATCAAGAAGCGGGTGTCGTCCAGCGGGGCCTGCGCTGGGCCTGGTTCCGGCGTGGGCTGAGGCTGGGGGACTGACGGCGGCTGAGGAGCCGGCTGGGTACCAGGCCCCACAGCATGGGGGGTGCCAGGCCCCACGGGGGGCACTCCATGCCCCTCGCGGGGCTCGGCACCCCTCTTACCGCAAGGACTCTTAGTGGAACTCCCCGTAGGACCCTCTGTAGAACCCACCGGCTTCATAAGACGCGATTCCGCCATGGTGCTGCGACAGCAGGGGGAGTGACCCCACAGAAGAGAGTGACCCCCACCGCCCAGCCCACTCGCCATAGCCACACCCACCTCCCAGCGAAGGCTGCCGTTCCGCTGCGCCGGATGTGACGCAGGAAGGGGGGGTTGCAGCAGCCATGAAACTGTGGGCAGGAGTGCTGCGGACAGCAGTGGCTGAACGTGGGCCGGTGCGCGCTGGGTTTCGGGAGTGCTTCGATTTCGGCGGCCGCGATGTGGCCTCATGGTTCCCGGGGCACATGGCGAAAGGTGAGGGGTGGGAGTGGGACGGGCTCACACCCACACTCGCTCCCCGCTTCCGTCGGCACTTAATACAGCGTTGTGTTGCAGGCCTGCGGAAGATGCGAGCCTCCTTGCGGTGCGCTGACTGCCTCATCGAGGTGCACGATGCTCGCATATCCTCCAGCATGGCTCTCCATCCCCCTCCTTGTGTCCGCTTCGGCAGCAGGAGCCACTACCCAGTTATCCCCCCCCCATTTGCCCCAGCTGCCCCGTCTCCCTCCTGGCCGCCCCTTCTCCCAGTCCCATACCGCTCTCCAGCTCCGCACCAGCCTTGTTCACTCATGCCCCCGCCCAAGGCACGCCTCCTTCCCCCCCCCCACTACCTGCTCCCATGCCAGTGCACAATCACTCTCCTTAGCGGTACACACATCCCGTTATCGGGCCGTAACCCAGTGCTGCAGGAAGCGCTGGGCATTCGTCCGCACATCCTGGTGCTGAACAAGATGGACCTGGCTGATCCCTGCCAGCAGCCGGTAAGCATCGGGACAGGGCTAGCTGGCTGGGGGCCCACGGGTCACTGCAGGCAAGTGCCAGCAATGACTCTGCTTGTCCCCTTCAGACAGTCTTGGAGCGCCTGAAGCAGCAGGGATGCTCACACGTTGTCTTCACTGACTGCCAGCATGATGGCAACGTCAAGAAGGTAATGGACCAGCAGCCCTGCACCCAGTCCTACTTCTTGCTGTCAGTAGCCAGGGGCTGTGCACCTATCTCCCAGCTCCATGGCAAGGCTTCAGTGCCTCTCTTTAAGGAGGTGACACTAGCTGGTCTAGAGCAATCTTCATTTCCAGCTTGCCCAAGGCACCCCATTCTCTTCTTGGGCCCCATTTTGCACATTCTTCTGGCACAGCATCCTTCAAGCAAGTTGCTGTTGCCAGCACAAGCACAGAGCCACAGTTACAGCACTTCTCTGTGTTTCTCTGCAGATTGTTCCCCTGGTTGCCAAGCTGGTGGACAGCAGCCCACGCTACCACAGGGCTGAGGTGAGACATGGCAGTGAGACTGCCAGTGTGTGTGCAGGGAGTCAGAATGGGCAGCTGCTGGTCATCTCCATCTGCAGCTGGAGGGATGGGGCTGCACACATAACAGAAGCACTAGCAAAAGCCACACTGTTCCGTTGTTGAGCTGCCTGTTGTTCCTGAGGTGGGTAGCCAATAACTGCCCGTATCCTCTTCACTTCCAGAGCAACGAGTACAGCATCCTGGTGATCGGCGTGCCCAATGTGGGCAAGTCCTCACTCATCAACTCCCTGCGGAGGCTGCACCTCAAGAAGGGTATTACTCCATGGTGCCTTGGCTCAGGGAGGAGCCCCTAGGGCAGCCATGGAGCAGGCAGTGGGGCAGAGTGTCACTTGCTTCTCTCACTGTGTCTCTCCTTTCCCCAAAGGGAAAGCCACCGCTGTGGGTGGTGAGCCGGGCATCACCAAGGCAGTGCTGACCAGAATCCAGGTACCATCCCCTGGCTGGTACCTGCGTGCTGGCCTCTGTCCCCTTGCAGGAGCTCTGGAAAACGCTGAGGCACACAGAGCTGATCTCAAAGGATTGCTTGGGTCCCCTTTCCAGAGGGCCCTTAATGAAAGAGCTCAGCACCTCACTTGTTAGCCATGCCAGTCTGCAGTACTAAATACTGAGCTGCACATCCTAACAGCCCTGCCTCCCCCCATCCCAGGTCTGTGAGAAGCCCCTGATGTACCTGGTGGACACACCTGGTGTGCTGCCTCCAAAACTGGGGGATGTGGAGACGGGCATGAAGCTGGCACTGTGCGGTGAGGGGGAGGCTGTGGCTGGGGGACCCCCCCCCAGACACCGCTTCAAGCCCTGTCTAGGCCTTGTATGTGAGGCTGGGGCAGGAGACTGCTGCTCACAGTGTCCCAGCCCCAGGCCAGTGGACATACATAATGGGAGTGTGGCTGGAGCTTGGCTAGGGCTTGCAGCAGGGCTGGAGGGAAGCTGGGGTTTGACCTTCTTTTCCAGGAGCCATCCGTGACCATCTTGTGGGTGAGGACATCATGGCCAACTACCTCCTGTACATCCTGAACAAGCAGCAGCAGTTCAAGTGAGCCAGCAGGGAAACCAAAAAGGGCCCCACGCTGCATCTGCTTCCTGTGGTCCTGAGTGGGTGGGGCAGAAGCCATCCCTGGGGAACCAGGTGGGGAGAAACTATGCTGGCAGGGTGT
Source organism: Galbula dea (assembly GCA_013399015.1). Classification (NCBI taxonomy): domain Eukaryota; kingdom Metazoa; phylum Chordata; class Aves; order Piciformes; family Galbulidae; genus Galbula; species Galbula dea. Next base: position 37,742 of record VWZX01011115.1, read on the forward strand.
GAGCCACCTCCTTCGGCAGGTATGTGCAGCGCTATGGACTGGCCGAGGCCTGTGATGACATTGAGTCTGTGCTGAGACATGTGGCCCTCACCCAGGGCAGGACACAGAAGGTGAAGGTGCTGACAGGCACAGGTGAGTGCTCCAGGGTGGGATCTCTGAGGCTTCCTGGGGTGCAGGAGCCAGGCTTTTGGGGATTCTAGGGCTGCTCCAGGCTCTGTTGATGCCTCCTTCCACTCCCACTGCCCCTTCTCCAGGGAATGTCAATGTGACAGTGCTCAACTACCCAGCTGCTGCCTATGAGTTCCTGCGGGATTTCCGGGCAGGACATCTAGGCAGGGTGACACTGGACTGAGACCTGTCTCATGGGGGAGAGGCACTGCCTGCGGTTTGTGCATGCTGGGGATGAAGGCCAGGCTGCTCCCCAAGAATGTCCCAGTGCTGCATGGGGCTGAATTCACCTCAACAGGGAGCTCAGTTGTACAATTAAAGCAGCTCAGCCAGGGTAGCTCCAGTTTTGACCCCAGGCTGCTGCAAGGGGCCAGGGGGTACTGGAGCAGGTGAGGCTGTCTTGTGGCGGTTGCCTTGTGGTGTCACTGTGCAAGGTGATGGTTTCCATGAGGAGGGCCTGGGGCACAGCTGCTGCCTCCAGCTGGGACAAAACCCCTGGGGAGCAGTTTCCTCACTGTGGTCTTGGTCCTCTCATCTCCATTCCTAAATAAAACCTTTGTGGGCAGGGTGCTGGGGTGGTGGCCATCCAGGGTCTCCATCCTGAGCCCCAAGCCCACATCCAACCACACCTGCTTTCCGCCCACCTTTATTGCTACCTCCTCATCCTCTTAAACACTGCAAGACCCACTTACAGGAGCAGCGCAAACCCGGTGCCTAAACTGGCGGGGTTTGGCACGGTAATTGGGGAGAGGTGATGGGAGAGATTTCTTACGGGGCCCTGCCCTGCTGGTGGCAGGTAACCGGGAGAGGCCGGGTGCTGGCTGGGTGCAGCCCTGGGAGGCACTGCTAGCCCAGGGGTGTGGGCTTAGCCCGGGGACGGTGGGCGGCCATTCCTCGCGGCATCTGTTGCTGCATCGGTCGCAGTCAGGTCCCCCGAAACCATAAGCGGTGGAGGACTGCAGCAAGGGGGCAGAGCCAGGCCACGGCCCAGCCCGACGGGTCCCGGGCTGGTGCGACGGAGGTCCAGGCGCTGGCCGTCCAGTTGCCATCGCGGTACTCACCATCGCCCGCTTCCAGCTCGCCGGCCAGCCGGGCCCGGCGCAGAGCGGCCCCGGCTGCCACACCGGCCGCCGCCCCCGCCGCTGCTGCCCCCGCCACTCGTAGGGCTGCTCCGGCCGAGCCGTAGCGGGGCACCGCCGCCTTCACCCGGCCGCGGGAAGCCCCCCGAGCCCGGCCGCGGGCAGCCCCCCGGGCCCCGCCGCGTCCGCCCTTACCGGCCACCGCGTCGCAGAAGGCGGCGGCCAGCAGCATAAGGGCCCAGCACGCCGCTGCGCTCCGCCGCATCCCGCCGCTCCGGCGCACCTGGACACAGGGAGAGACCCGCGTTCACTCGCGGCCCTGCAGGACACGCGTGGGCGCGGGCGGGATGTGCGCTCATGTGTGTCACTCGTGCGTTTGTTTGGGATGTGTTCACGTGTGTCACTCACGCAGCAGCCCACGGGTTGCACAAACGCGCTCCCCCGGGTGGATGAGGCGCGCTCTCCACATGCTTGCACACGCAGCCACGGTTGCTTATGCACACCTGCGCGCCGAGCGCTCCCGCACGCGCGGACTCCCAAGCACACCCGCGCACAGCTTTGCACACTCGTGTTCGCACCCACTCGCAGCCGCAAATGCGTGCACTCGCCGCCCCGTGCCCGGTTCACGGGCACACCAGCACACTCCGCCGGGCCGAACGCCGCTACCCACACACACTCCGGCACGTTCCCAAGGCACACGCCTTGCACGCATGTACACGCGTGGCCGCGGGGCACATTGATACCCTCCTCCCCTGGCACCCTGCAGGCCGCCCCCGCTCGCGGGGCTCACCGGGCCCGGGGCTGCTGCTGGCTGGCTCTCTCTTCTCCTCCCCGCTCCTCCTCGGCCGCGCTCCCGCTTCCGCGCTCCCGCCGCCAGCGCCCTCCCTCCCCTCCTGGATCCCCACCCTCCCTCTGCGCGTGCGGGGGAAGCCGAGCACGGTGCGTGCAGCAGTAGAGGGCTAGCGAGGGATCACGCCCCCCACTCCGTGGTCCCGCCCCACGGCGCCTCTAAGACCCACTTATCCTGTCCCCCGGGGGTTCCACTGCTGCCTCGCCGCGCAGGAGCGAGGGCAGTGCGGTTAGCCCCTGCCGATCGGCAGGATGCTTCCCCCGAGCCTCCTCCGACAGGACCAGGGAGGAGAAGGAGGAGCGTCCCCAAAGTAGCTGTTTGGCCTCGCTCGGCAGCGCGCCACGGGCTTCACGGTCTTGGCCAATGGGGATGGAGAGCTGTGGGGCGGGGTCACTTCGGCCAATGGACTCAGGGCGACGCGAGGCGTTCGTGAAGAACGGGGCAGGGTGGGGTGCTCTGCCATACTCCGTCATGGCTGCTTCGCTGAGCGGGTTCCTCCGCCCCGCTGCGCGCTACTGCGCGCTCCTACCTCTGCGCCACCCCCTCCTCGGGGTGCGGGCCTGCAGCGCCGGTGAGCGGGGACACTGGGGCGGGCACGAGGGAGGCCGGCCACTGGGAACGGGCGCCGTGCGCGGGGCCGCCTCTGGGTACGTGGGCCTGGTCCCGCGCACAGGGGTGCTAACACCGTGCTGGGCACCGGGTCCCTGCTATGCCACTACTTACCAGGGTCCAAGCACCGTGCACCAGGGCACAGCACAGTGCACCGAGACCCAACACCGTGCACGGGGTCCCTGCACTGTACTGCGTGTACCTGGACCATCCACCGGGTCCTAGCACTGACCACCAGCCTGGCACAGGGTGGTCACTGGGCTGCGCCTGCACTGGTCAGGCTCGCACCGGGACCTCAACGCAAGCCTTGGGCCCAAGCCTCTGGGTGTGACGTTCTGCTGGCTGCCAGTGACCGCTGGCACGCATGTACCACCGTGGAGGTTGCCTTAAAATAGCGCGGCAGCAGCCAGGCTTCACTGGACCACGGGTGGGGGGGCGGTCTCGCTCGGTTGCAGGCAGCAGGTTTCCTAACGGGGCGGTGTCGGGACCGGCGGGCAGGGGCCCCATTCCAGTACCTGGCAGTGCAGAAGACGGGGACCCAGCAGAATGTGGGCCTGATCCAGCTGAACCGGCCACAGGCTCTCAATGCCCTCTGTGAGGGGCTCATGGAGGAGCTACGGCAAGCACTGGAGGCCCTAGAGAACGACCCAAAAGTTGGGGCCATCGTCATCACTGGCAGCCAGAAAGCCTTCGCAGGTAGGTATAGTAGGATGCCTCTCCCTGCCCCCATTTTATTTCATTTTGGTTTGGGTTTTTTGGGGGGGATGGGGAGGTGGTGTTGGCTCAGTGTCCCATCCTATTTCCCTTTGCAGCTGGTGCTGACATCAAGGAAATGCAGAATAAAACCTTCCAGGAGTGCTACAGCAGTGGCTTCCTCTCTGGTTGGGACAAGGTCTCCACTGTCCGCAAACCCATCATTGCTGCTGTCAATGGCTATGCTGTGAGTCCCCTCCACCTCTTCACACTGTCCCCCCTGTTCCCCAGCACCCTGTGACCCCACCTCTTACTCCCGTCCCAGTTGGGTGGCGGGTGCGAGCTGGCCATGATGTGTGACATCATCTATGCTGGGGAAAAGGCACAGTTCGGGCAACCTGAAATCCTGCTGGGGACCATCCCGGGTGAGTAAAAGGCACCTGCCAAGGAGGGGTCCATCCGAGTAAGAGCAGGGACAGTGGGCACACACAGGTGCCTCTCTCGGGACCTTTCCTATATGGCATCAGGTGCTGGAGGGACGCAGAGGTTGACCAGGGCAGTGGGGAAATCACTGGCGATGGAGATGGTCCTCACTGGGGACCGGATTTCAGCAGCAGAGGCAAAGGAGGCAGGTAGGTGCACAGGCCAGAGCCAGCACTGCAAGGGTCTGGTGAGGAGCTGTCCCTCCACCCCACCACTTCCCACTGTCTATCCTAGGTCTAGTCAGCAAGGTCTTTCCCGTGGAGAAACTGCTGGATGCAGCCATTGCCTGTGCTGAGAAGATCGCCAGCAACTCCAAGGTGGTGGCTGCCATGGCAAAGGAGTCAGTCAATGCCGGTAGGGGCTAGGGGACAAACCAGGAACCCCCACAGGGGGACTGCAGGGCTAGGCAGCAGGGTTTCCTCAACTTCTCCCTTGCTTTCAGCTTTCGAGACAACACTGGCAGAGGGGACCAGGACAGAGAAGCGGCTTTTTTATGCCACCTTTGCCACTGTGAGTAGGAGGCTCAACCCAACTACGTGGGAGGGGGATAGCAGGGCTGCTGCAGCCCCACTCAGCCTCACCTCTCCATTCCTCACAGAGTGACCGCAAGGAGGGGATGACGGCATTCGTGGAGAAGCGCAAGGCAAACTTCACTGACAGCTAAGCCAGGGGTGGTGCAGGTCCCCATGGCTGCCTGTTGCCATCAGTTCCCTGTGTCACTCTGAAGAGGGGTCCAGGACCCAGCAGCAAGGGAAGCTTGCCTGGGGTGAGACGACTGGCTGCAGGGACTATGTTTGCTATCACTATTAAAAGATTTTCCTGGTGCTGCCAGGACATGGGGCATCCTTGTTGTGGGGTCCCCCTCAGCTAAGAAATGTTTGGGTTCACTGAGACCCCTTCCACTCCATCATTCTGCGCTCCAACACTGAGCTGAACAAGAGCAGCTGTGTGGAGCAGTAGGTCTGTGTGTCCCCTGGGGAGAGGACAGCCTGTGGGTGCAGCACCAGTGCGCTGTTTGCCTGGCCTCAGCCCCACCTGGGCTGAACTGAGGTCAAGGTGATGGTCTGAGTTCCTCAACCCAAGGCATCATCCTCACTCTGCTCAGGTGAGCCCAAGGAGGGGGATCTCCCAGATTTGGAGGCCCTGTACTTACTGATAGGTTTCTGGCAGCAATGAGGAGCCCATCAGGACCTGGAGGCCTGGGAATGGGTTTATTAGAGGGGACTCAAGAGTGCGGACAAGTCCCCACAGGAAGCCCCAAGAGTAGTTCCCATCTTTCATTTCACAGCCGAAGTGCATCTGCACTTAGCTGTGGTGGACATGGTCAAGGTCCTCCTCTGGGCTGCTCTGCACCTCCAGGAACAGCCTCTGGGGTGGCCCATGGGCATTGGCCTCCCTGGCGTTGTCCTGGGGGTGGTAGAGGTGGTCGCGGTCCTCCTCCGGTCCCACCTGGGCTTTTTGGGGGCCCCATCGAGCCCAGGCACTGCTGAAGACGCTTATACCTGGTTCCACCTCTTCGGAGATGTCGCCCTCTTCTGGCAGTTCTGCGGGTTGTATGCTGGAAGAGGGAAGCAAAATTGGTGAGGAAAGGTCACAGTACATCAGGGTTACTAAATACCCGCGTGCCCCAGGGGAATTCCAGCCCATCAGGGTTCAGGGACCCTGGCGAGCCTCTCTCCCAGGAGGCTGCAGTTAGCATCTTGAGGAGCAAATAGGTAATTTAGTTGCTTATCCTGCAAATGGGCACTGCAGCTCCCCACTGCTGCCAGCAAAGAGAAACCAGCTGGGGCTCAGTGCTTGGAGAGTTTGGGCAATTTCGAGGGAGAGCCTTCAGAGCTGGGAGTCCCTTCATTTTAGGGGGCTCAAAGCCATGAGGGAAGTATATTCCCCCAGAAAATGCTTTAAATTTGGGGATGTTGCTTTGTTGGTTTTTACAAGCCAGACATGAGTGCACGAAGGTGTGGGGAATGTGGATGCCTCTTACGTTTCCCTGGCCAAATCCTGGTCCACATCGAGGTCCTTCTGCCTGGTCTCGCTCAGAGCCTGTGGAGAGAGAATGGTAGGTACCAGGGTCAATGGCAGAGATCATGCACAGGTCTCCCTGTGCCTGCTCATCATGCAGGGCAGTAGGAGGGTGGGGGCTCACCTGGGTGCCTGTAGGTGCAGGCAGAACGAAGGCAGCACCCAGCAGGATGGTGATGCTGCAAAGCTGCAGAACTGTCAAGCTGGCAGAGAGATGGCAAAGGAGCCATGTTGACAGTAGCTATGTTAGTTGGTGCCTGCCTGCACCCTACACTTAGTGCCCGCCTGTGCCCACAGTGCCCGCTCACACCCTACACATAGAATTTCTCCCTGTGCCCACAGTCCTTGCCTCCACCCTGTGCCTGCACCCACAGCTCTTTCCTGACCCCAGGCGCCCACGTGTGCCCCCACTGCCTGCCCCCTGAAAGCCCTCCATTGCTGCCCACTGGGGCTCACCAGGACATACCGTTCCATGGCTGCCTTCTACCAGCTGCCTGGCCCTTGCCCTGCACTTTGCCCACCAGCAGGTGCAGCCACACCCTGTGTGTATACCCATTCCACGTGTCCTGCCTGACACTTGTTAGTGCCAGGCTATGCTGCTTGGGGGAAATGGGGCATGGGATTAAGCACTCTGCACACCAGGACACATGTAGTCCCCCATGCAGAAAGGCACCAGTCCTTATGCCCTGGGGTTTCTGCATTCCCATGTACCCGCGCACGTGCATCCCCTATGCACCCAGGAGCATCTTGGTATTTGGCAAGAAAGTGAGCAGCAATGCTTCTGATCTCTAAATAAATTAATTGTCTAAATGCACTCTGCAAGCCATGAGCAGGGACCAACTAAAAGCCTCCTTAGAGCTGACATCTGCAGTCTTGCTGTGTTCAATGAAGGTGGCTTATTAGAGCAGAAGCAGGCACTTGCAACCAGTGGATGTCAGAAGGAAGATGGAGCAGCTTTAGTTCATAGAGTGGTTTGGGTTCAAAGAGACTTCCAAGATTACCCAGTCCAACCTCCCTGCCATAGACACGGGCATCTTCCACTAATCATGTGGAAACTACTCACCCAACCTGACCCTGACCTCTAGAAAAGCACAAGCTTCTCTAACTCACTGTGTTTTCTCCAACTGTGGGATCATTCCTGGTGTGCAATATGCCAATCATCTCACACACTGAGATATTTCTTTATTAGAAAGTTGCACAAGTTTGGATGCTAGGTAGTTTTACACAAAGCTAGCACATTCTTCTGTGTTGTATTTTGAGTCTCCCCTGTGCAAGCACGGCTGTCAGAGAAGCCTGACACCCTGACCTAGGCCAGCTGGGGAGGTTAGGGGGCAGTGTGATTCTGTGATTCAGGGCTTCCTGCAGGAAGACAGAACATGGTGCATTTTGCTCAGAGTTATCTCTACTGCATTTCCAGCAGTGACTCCTTCCAAGTTTTTCACAAAGCCTGTGTGATTCCTGCAGCTGCCTGGAGTTTGAGAACAGCATTTGCCATTTGCAAGCTCAGCCAAGTTGTGACAATCTATTTAGAAACCACTGCAGTCCTGCCACCAATGAGACACACAAACTCACAGCGCAAAGACAGAATTTATTTGTAGTTTGATTTAAGAGGGGATCACAAAAGACAGTGTTATGTCTTGGGAAGAATATAAGCATGGGTGGGCTCTAAAATGCTGCCACAGAGGTGGTACACAGACAAAAAGGAACTGTAGCAGAGCACCTCCCAAGGTATTGATGCATCCCAAACTGCTGCCATACAGTGCCTATCTTCACCCTTCTGCCTCTCCTGTATGCAGCAGGACCCTGCTACGCAACTGCAGACATCCCTGCTTGACCACAGTGCCACCACTGCTCTCTGTGGGCAGCAGTGGCCAGTGCCTTCTCATCCTGCACAAATCTGGTGCACTGACCTTCAGACTTTCTTCCTTGATCCTTTAAATCCCCGGGTGGCACCTGGTCCAAAGCAAATTGTGGATGGGATTCTGGAAAGGGAGACATACTTTAATACACATTAACAGCCCACCTCTCACAGGACGCTTTTTGCCTTGTGTAGCATTTCAAGCTCCCAGAGCAGGAAGAACAAGCTATCAAAGAAACAGGACATCTAAATCACCCAAGTGTAATTCAAAGAATGGCTAAAATACTGCCTTGCTTTCCCATTTATTCTGTGCATTTCATTTATGTTCTAGCAGCCCCTCCTCTCTTTGTAACCCTTACTTTGTAAGGCGTTATAAAATGTTAATATGCCAGTGGGTAGTGACAGTGGTTTTTTGTAGAGGTACATGACTGGGAAGAGCAGGAGCTCCTTTTGACCTGAAACATCAGAGAGTCCACAAGATGGCTTCTTTCTGTCTTATAAGCTGTAACACTGGTCACAGCAGCAAAGTTGAGAATGTCTCTACAGCAGTCATTTAGGGCAGGAAAACTGAGACATACAAAAGCACACCCAACTGCCTGTACTGTGTCAGGAGGGCTTTCAGACTCCAGAACTTCTTAGAAAGCCCTGAAACAGTAACACACCTCGTTGTACAGAGGCAATGCTAATGCCAGTGAAAGTAAGAGGGGGCTGAGAACAGAAGCAGCTTTCCCCGTGTGGTCGTGGGCTTGCTGTGTTGCTGACAGTGTGTCACGGGTGTGACTAACTCAAAACACAAAAATCTCATTGCTAACTGGAACAGTTCTTACCCAAAGGTAAGGTGAGGTAAGGTTCTTTACCCAAAGGGTGGCAAGGCACTGGAACAGGTTGCCCAGAGAGGTTGTGGAGGCCCCATCCCTGGCAGTGTTTAAGGCCAGGCTGGATGTGGCATCCCTGCCCATGGCAGGGGGGTTGGAACAAGATGATCTTTAGGGTCCCTTCCAACCTGAGCCATTCTATGTTTCTATGAAAACCATATTAACCTTTATGCTGATAGATGATTAAAATGATGAATAACATTGATTTTGGAAGGATAGAGTTAAAAACTTTTGGGCTGAATAAGCTTATAATGAACTGCTCTGAGACCACGGTAACAAGAATGGAAGTTCCTTAAGACTAGAGGACAGAATTACCTCAGAGATTAAAATAATCAGAGACAGGACACAATAATTAAGAGCAGTATCTAAAGACAGTAAAATTCTGACAATTTGTGTAGATAGTGCCTTGCTACAGTTTTTTTTACATAAAATACGTACAAATTTGGACAAAGAGCAAAGCATCAAGGTGTCCCCTCTGTAACCTGTGGTGATTTTAGTATTAAAACCCACAACTCTAGGAGGAGAATTTAAATGTAAATGTAGGACCACCTCAGTATAACAAATTAGGTAATAGTATAATGAATTAGGTAATGGATGGGGCACGTGTACAAGGATTTATGTGATGTAAAATCATATAACCAATCATATATAGTTTCTTTGGGTTTTGTACTGTATATAAACTGCTGCTGTTGGGAGCTTACAGAGTGGTAGCTTCATTAATTATTGCCTATCATCCTTTTCTGCACAGATATGGAATAAAGTAAATATCTTGACTCTGTGTGTTGATTGGTCTTTGCACAGCACATAAAGAACGCAGTTTCGGGACAACAAAATTACACGTATCTGGGTGCTGGGAAGAGGGTGGTGACCTTCTGATGGCTACCTTATATCTCATACAGGTCTTACAGCACAGAGAGAGGAGGATTTTGAAAGTCAAACCCACATTAGGCAATTCAGTTTCAACTTTTTGTAAAGATGTATAAAAACACCCAAACAAAGAGAAACCTCAGCAATGCTTCTCTTGCTTCTCAGGCCTTGCAAAGCCTAAGACTCAGAGCAGGACATTGACCCGTTTTATTTGTACCTTGTACTGTGACTGCATGGGAACACAGACAGCTACAGGGAAATGCAGGAGCTCAACACCCAACTTAGGTAGGAAAGGAAAGTGCAACAAATCAGCAATGAAACTTATTTGGGTATTTTAGGACAGAGTTCTTACCTTCAGACCCATACCATTCTGCAGTATCGTGGGAAGAGATCATGGGTGGTCAGACAAACAGAAACTTACTGACATGGCTTTCCTCTTTTAGAAATGGCTTTCAAAACACACATGGAAATCCTACCTTTTTATCTTCAACAAAGAAACACCATGACCCGTGCTGCACTCGGCACTGCAAAGTGTGGTTAAGATGATATGATACCAAACCCAGAAATTTTTGCCCATGAAGGCCAAAAGTACAGACCTGGATTTATAGAGTCGTTTCTCTGGCACTGAGGGGCTATGGCTGGCTGTAGGCTGAGGTATCTCCATGTTCTCACTGGGCCCTATTTCCATGGGGTCCACTTGGACCTGCTCTGATGTTTCCATGCTCATATCCATTGGTACACCAGCACCCTGCTTTGTGGGAGAGCTCACGTGCTTGGGGCCACTGCAGAGACAAAATTTTATGTTCTTACTCAGGAGCTGCCATGTAAGCCTAGAGGCAAAGGAAATGGAAGGTGTTTCATGATGATACAGGTCAAGTCCAACTTAGGTGAGTTACTGCATGGAAGCACAGAGATTTAGCTGCACAAACCAGTAGGAGCAGCTAAAAGGCTGCTGGAGATCTGCTCACTTGTATGGGCTTCTGCTTGAGCGTTCAGGGTTGCTGCATCACAGCACACAGCTTTGTCCCCAGATTCTTTTCTACAGTCTGTAAAGTGTAACTTGTTCAGTGGGGTCAGAGTGTTACACTAGAGGGTTCACATCAGGCTACCCAAGCAAGCCTTGAAAGACTCTACAGAGCCAGTCCCCTGTCCCTTTTGGCACCCATTCCAGGGCCACACCACCCTGCCAGGCAAGAAATTTTCTCTGTCTCATCAGCCAGGTCACCGATGAAGGTGTTAAATTACATCAGTCCTTGTATTAATCCCTGTGGTGAAAGCAGTGCTTGAAAAGAGCAGCTAGCCAAGAAAGCTGTTCAGCTAACTTACAAACCCTGCCTCTGTCCTACTTGTGCTTTAAGGGAACAGGAAGGAACAGGAATATTGCAAAGTGTTGAAGACCAAAGCAGAAAATGTGCACAAAGTGACCCAGAGATATGTTGGGCTTTGCTTTTATTTTTGAGATGGCACAGAGGAAACAGAGCCTCGAGCCACACAGGGAGAGAAATAAGGCATACTTCAACATTAAGATAAAGTAAAACATTGCCAGAGAAAGACTTGCAAGTTTATATATTCTTACAAGCAGCAGAAAACATCCTTTCTGTGCCTCTTGGGATATAAGCTTGCTTACTCTGGAAAGGAAGTGCAACAGCAGAGAAAGACAACATCACCTCTACAGGGGAAAACCAGTTGTGCTATTGCAGTTCTGCATTTACCTTTTCACTTTCTTTGGTCTATCAAACCGAAAGTCAGCAGGATAAAGGTGAACAGTGACCAAGTGATCCTTTCTGTCCTTGCTGCTCTTGAACTTCTCCATACAGCCTTCTACCAAACACTTGTACTGAAAGGCAGGGACAAAAAAAAAAAGTCATAATTGGAAAAGGCAAGCAGTGTCAGCTGGGGACATGGGTGTCCTCTCCACTTGGTGACTCTACAAGGATGCCAGCCCATGCTGTGCCCACCAACCACAGGCAAAGGGCTGGCATCTACGTTTAGCCTGTATCCAGGGCTAACCCATAGCATTTGTTCTGTCATCCAATCATTCTCTCCCCAGCTGGGAAGGAGGATTGGGAAAAGGACAGGAGAGCTATGGAGTGAAATGAAAATGGGTTTAGTTAAATAGCTGAACTAATACCAATGTCAATAGAAAGCATATAAAATTATACTTAGTCGAGTGAATGTACGGCAGTCACAATTAACAGGAAGGCTGTCCTTGGGAACAGAATGGTGAGTGAGCTCCTCCAGGGATGGGGAGGAACAAGAGAAGAAAAAGCAGAAGGAACCCCCATCCTCAGCAGGCTTTATAATGAGCATGATGTTTATGGTTTACAACAGAGCTGTGAACCAGCTCGCAGTGGCTGCCCTGGGTTTTGCCCCTCCAAACAGCTGACAGCCTGTAGACCATGACAGGCCTATGATTCTATGCCAGTGAAACTAAGACAGTTAGGCACAGCAACTCACCATGTTCTGCTTCTCAGACATGATCTGGAACAGTGAGTCATGCCACTCCAAGATGTGAATATCCAAGAGATGCCCTGATGGAAAGAAGCGCTTGCAAAAGGAGCAGACATTCCTGTGCAGTGTGTTGTAATGGTGCTCATAGCCCTCCAGTGTATCAAAGACCTGGCAGCACCCAGAGATGTGGCAACTGAATTCAGACACTCTGCAGGGAAATTAGGACATACACACTTTCAATTAGAACCTTAATTTAAACTGCACATATCCATCTAGATTACTGTATTTACTTGTTCCATTTTTTGTAAATAATACTTTAATTAAATGAAAGGTGTAATGGAATGAAGGCTAGGGTGGTACTGGCAGTTGGAAACTGATTTGCTGTTAGGGCCTGAGCATCATTATCATGTGAAGTGGTTCTTCAATTAAGAATAAACACCAAGCAGCAACGTGACAAATAAACTGTTCAACCTTAAAGTTGCAGGTGTGGATTAAAACTTTGTTCCAATGCTGTTTAACAGGCATCTGTAAGATAACTTCACACATGCCTCAAAGTACTTCCTCAATTTTATATGGAATGTAGTTTTTAAAGCAAGACAAAGAAACTTTTCCCAGGCTTAGCCTTCCTAATTGGGAAATAATAACCTGCCACTTAATCCTCTTGTTTAGCTACAATCTCAATTTTCAGATGTATTCTAGATGCCTTATCTTCTTATGGGGAACTCTCAGTGAAATGACTCCAAGCCTAGCAAGCAAAAGGCAGCAGTATTTAGTCAGACTATAGCACAAAATACCAATTTTTGATCTTTTCAGCAGAACGTTGAGGTTTGCAAGCTGTTATCACCTCATTTTCCTTTTCAAACTGCTTTTCGGTGTGTCTGTGTCTTCTCCCTTTAAACTTATGTCTCCTCCTCGGCCTCGAACAAGAGAAACGGCACCCATCCAAGCTCCAGCCTCTCACCCAGACAACGCGAGCAGGCAGGAATTCATACCGAGGGTACCCGCACGCCAACGTGACACGGAGCGGGACATATGAACTAAAAGGCTGCAGCCATCGCGATGCCGAGGCGGCTTGCAGGCCCTGCCACACTTACTTGGATCTCTCCGCCACCTCCGCCAGGCTGGTGAGGACACCCTGGAGGTAGAGGTGTCTGTGAACGTCCCCATCCTAGGAAATGAGGAGAGAGGCCATAAGCAGGCAGGCCCGCCTCCACAGAGCAAACCTTTCTTCTCCACGGCGCCAGGCTGCGGCGGGTCCCGCGCTGGGAGAGAGCCAGGGAAGCTCGGAGGGAACACGGTCGCTACTTCACACACAAAGCGGGCCCGGAGGCTCGTCCGGCGCAGGCAGGCAGCCCCTCACCTCGAGGAGCGGGTGGTGAGGACCGAGGCGAAGGCGGCGGGGTGCAAAGGTGAAGGGCAGGACGCAGGGCAATGGAGCAGAGGGCGGGAGAACGGAGGACGATGGTGGGCGCGGACCCTCCCGCAAGCGGCTTCGTAGCCCGGGCGACAGCGGCAGCATAGAACCCGGGAGGCGGGAGGGAACTGCGCATGCGCCGGACACAGCGTGGGGTTGCCGACTGGGGGGAATACGCAGGCGCCGGACACGGCACGGGTTGGCCGCCTGGGGGAATGCGCATGTGCTGGGCATGGTGCGGGAGGTTGCCTGGGGAATGCGCATGCGTGACCCGCGTTTCCGCGGCGGCTGCGGTGGCGGCAGTGTCAACGGTGGCTAGTATTATTACTACTACTACTTTTGGGCTGGGCGGGTGGATGGGGTAGGGTATGGGTTAGTTGGTTTTAGTTTAGTTTAGGTGTTGTCTGGAGCTGCTGCGGAGGTTGGAGAAGGTGCAGGCTCTTCCTCGGCTATCCAGGGCGGGAAGCGGCCAAGAAGCAGAGGGACCTGTCACGGCACCGGGGCGGGGGGCTCCGGCCCGCTTCCGCTCCTATCAGGGCTAATGCTACAGCTGCAGCTGGTCGCTGAGGGCCGCGTCTGGGCGCGTAGGGGCATCCGCGAGGGCTGGATTCCCCAGTACTTGGGGCTCTGTCCCAGGGGCGCCCCGCCTGTACTGGGGAGAGCTATTTCCTTGGGCCTGTCCGGGATTTCCCTGCTCTACCTTGTGCCGGTGCCTCTGGGCTTCTCGCAGGACCCCTCCGAGAAGAGTCTGGCTTTGACGTTTCCGGGATCCCTTTCTGTAGGAGGAGATGCTGTTGGATCCGGCTGAGCAAACCCACCTCCTCCAGGCTGTCCGCATTCCTTATGTTCTTGACCCCTGATTGCTTTAGCAGTTCAAGGTGAGAACTGGAGGTTATTGCTGGTGCCATTCTGGGGCTGGTGACGTTTGATGTGTCCTTTGGCACATGGGGTGACGGAGGGATGGCTTTTGGCACGTTCATGCATCCCTTAATAGGCATAAGGGGGTTGTGGGATAGAGAGTGACCTCAGGACAAACTTGACAGGCTGGAGATGTAGGCTCACAGAAACCTTAAGAAATCAGAAAAAAATGCAAATGCTGAGTCCTTGAGGACACAATAACCCAAGCAACAGCAGAGGCTGGGTGTCCACAGGTTGGATCACAACTGTATAGAAGGGCATCTAGAGGTCCAGGGCAGCAGGGCGTATATAATCTGTGCCCTTGAGCCAGCAAAGGGTGTAGCCAGCGGGTAAAGGAAAGGGAACATGTTGTTTGTGGCACCACATCCAAAATACTGTAGCCAGTCTGGGGCCTCCCTTATAAGAGAATTCTAAATAAACTGGAGCAAGCCTGGGAAGGCCTTGGCAATGGTCGGTGGAGGCCAGGGCGTGTGAGGGGAGGCTAGGGGAGCTGGTGTTGCTCAGTCAGAGACAAGGAGGCAAAGGGGGATCCAACAGCATCCCTGCCTACCCAGAGGAGTCCTGTTGATGCTGGGGTAGACTCTGCTCAAATGGGCACAGCAGGAGACCCAGAGGCACCGGCACAAAATGCAGCATAGGAAACCCCAGTTGGATATCAGGAAAAGGTGTTTCTACATGCAAATGAGGGCTCTGAGTGGTGAGGTAATGTGGATTTTTAGTGATATTTAAGCTTGAACTGGACAAGGCCCTGCACAGTCTACTCTGATTTGACCCAGTTTTGGGTGGAGAGTTGGACGAAGGCTTGCAGAGATCCATCCCAGCCTAAATGCTTCAATGATTTTGGCAAACCAAAAATGTGCCCATATGCTTGATATTCTGCATCTGTCTAGGTTGTTACATTAAACTCCTTGTTTGCATGATTCCTCAAGCAGCCTCTTACTTCTGTGGCCGTTATTTTAGTAACATTGCAGAAGTTGGTACTTGTCTATTATCAAAATGGGCCATAGACCTCAAAGGCACCTAAACTTGAAAAAAAACCTTGCTTTTGAATAACTTGAGAAGCAGCAGTATGGGCAGGCTGCTGAAGTGAGCATTTTCAGCTGTATCTGCAATCTGTCAGTACATGAACCAGCACTTTTATGCCAGCTCAGTAACTTCACCACTGCAAGTGTGATTTTTGGATCGAAAAATCCTCTGTCGCTCACCTACATTTGGGGTAGAGTTTGTACCAATGTAGTTAAATCAGGCACGCTAAGGAGTATATTTATTTTTCTTGCTTTCTCTCCTTACATTTATTTTTTGGTTCCATTCAAATATTTTAGCGTACCCTTCGGGATCATAATGTAGTCAGGAAATGCTGTTTGTGCAGGTCTATTTTCATTTGTAAAATGAAAAGTAATGTAAAATGTAAAGTAATAACTTCCTACATTTACTTCTGTATCCCACAGAGCTTGTAGCCTCAGGTGGGAGTATGAGTGAGTTCCGCATTCACCATGATGTCAATGAGTTGCTCAGCCTGCTGCGAGTTCATGGCGGAGAAGGAGCCGAAGTCTACATTGATCTCCTGCAGAAGAATCGAACGCCTTATGTCACCACGACTGTCTCTGCACACAGTGCGAAGGTAAGGGCTGATGTACTGCCATCACAGTTGGGATGAGTTTCAGACCTTATGGGAAGGCTGGCAGGACTCCTCAGCGTGTTCCTTTTTGCAGCTGTTGATCTGAGAGTTCCACCAGCTCTGAGAGCACAGTCCTCCCTAAGGAGAAATTCAAGATAAACGTTCCTCGGTGTGATTTCTCTTGTCCAGTTTTGTGATCTACCTTTTCCTTACTCTACTCCTATGTGGTATAACTTGACTTGATATAACATGTGGAGCTGGACACATGTTAGGGAGGGGTAATGGCTTTACCAAGTTTTTCTGAGTGTAACAATGAAGTCATGTTGGCATTGGTAAAAAAAATGGGGTAATCTGGTCTGGAATCTCAAGTCAGGGTATAAAGTAGAAAGACTGTATCAGAAAAAGGGTAAAATCCCCAGAGTAGACCCAGCATCCAGATGTGGCTTCGTCAGTGCCAAATCCTTAATAAACCTGCTGATACAAAATTATATTGCTTCAAACTGAGCAGGTGCAAAGCAAGCCCTGCTACAGATCTTGTGTTTGTCTTCATCTTTTCTCTCCTGCAGTCCCTTTTTCATGACCTGCAGTGGTAGGACCCCCACTCTCTCCCAGCATAATTATTAGTAGGAGACCTACGGTGTGGCATTCAGTCCAAAAACCATTCCCTGAAGTACTTCAGCAGCAGCAGTCTGCACTTTGTCTCCATCCTTGCACAATGCTCCTCTTTAGAATGCTGTGATAATAATATACATTAAACATTTAATATTAATGTGGTATTTTACAGGTAAAAATAGCAGAGTTTTCTCGAACTCCTGAAGATTTTTTAAAGAAGTATGATGAGCTGAAGTCTAAAAATACAAGACATCTCGATTCTTTAGTTTATCTACTGTCAAAACTAACAGAAGACAAAGAGGTTTGTTTCTCTTTCTTTCAGAACTGGATGTGTTACAAGTGTTCAGCAGTAGCAACAATGCAATGATTTTTAAGTACAACATGTTTTTGACGATAATGTTCAGCAAAATGTGTTGAAATCAACAGATAACCAGTTCTAGCATTTACTTATTTATTAAAGCACTACTGAGATCTACACTCCTTTTGATGTAAACCACTAGAACATGGGAAGCTTGGACAAAGAGACCTGTGGTCTGATTCAGTACAGACTTCTTATGGCCATCTGTTTTTTGCTCTAGTGTGTGCTGACTGGCCTTCCCAAAAACTTTTCTTTTATTTGTATTTACAGACACTTCAGTATTTGCAACAAAATGCTAAAGAAAGGGCAGAACTTGCAGCAAATGCAGCAGCCAGTGGCAGCACAGGTTTCTCTATTCCTTCATCTACTTCCAAGATATCGCTACAGGAACTCGAAGAGCTACGCAAGCAGCTGGGTAGTGTCACAGCCAACTCCAGTGTACAGCAGGTACTGTCTCTTCCTGAGTTTTAGGCACAAAATCTTTCCCTTCTCCTCAAATGTATAGCTGTACTCTTAACATTTAATCATCTAGTGAAATTATAAATTTTCCTATCCATTCAGATAAAGTATTTCTCAAAATGTATTAGATGATATTAAATCTTTGTGCTGCTCTTAATAGAAGTGGCCTTTTCCTAGTTAAGCCAGTTAAGATAAGGCAAGTTTAGGCCATGACAGTTCTAACCAGCTGGGGTTGATGTGATTTCATCTTCCCACTTCATGCCCTTCCCATGGGTCTTGTCGCTGGTCACCAGAGAGATCACCTCCTGCCCCTCCAGCAGTGTGGCCAGCAGGTCGAGGGAGAGGATTCTGCCCCTTTACTCCACTCTGGTGAGACCTCACCTGCAGTGCTGTGTCCAGTTCTGGAGTCCTCAGCAAAGGAAAGACATGGGCCTCTTGGAGTGGGTCCAGATGAGGCAGGCCACAAAGATGATCTGAGGGCTGAAACATCTCTTCTGTGAGGACAGGCTGAGAGAGTTGAGGTTGTTCTGCTTGGAGAAAAGAAGGTTCTGGGAAGACGTTATTGCAGCTTTTCAGTACTTAAAGGGGCCTGTCAGAAAGATAGAGACAGTCTTTTTAGCAGGGCCTATTGTGACAGGACAAGGGATGATGGTTTTAAACTAAAAGAGGGAAGAATTAGACTAGATACAAGGAAGAAAAAGTTTTTTGCTGGGGTGGTGAAAGACTGGTATAGGTTGACCAGAGAGGTGGTAGATGCCCCATCCCTGTAAACATTCCCAGTCTGGTTGTTTGGCACTCTGAGCAGCCTGATCTAGTTGAAGATGTCCCTGCTGACAACAGGGGGATAGGGCTAGATTACTGTGAAAGGTCCCTTCCAACCCAAACTGTTCTATAGTTCTGATCTTTTTCTCCATTCTCTCTCTTTTTCAAACAGCCTCTTGAGCTTACACGAAAAATCCTTCGAGATAAGCAGAACAAGAAGAATTCTAGTCAGCCCATCCCAGTATTTCCATCCTGGGTGTATGAGAGACCTGCACTTATTGGGGATTTCTTAACTGGCACCAGTTTAAGCACTGACACAACAGTACCTATAGGTATGTGATACACAGGGAAAATTGCATTACCTTTTTATGCTTTGTATTTGTCCAGCAGATTTCTGACACTCAGGGTGAAAGCAAAACTTGGCTTTTTGCAGGTGAAAGGTGGGGTTTAAAAAAAAAAAACAACAAACCCCAAACTTACATAGTTCAATGTTTCTCCTGTGCTGAATCCCAGGCTCACTGTTGATCCATGGGGTCAAATCTGTTTTAAGTTTCCCAGACCTTTTTCTCTGTTGAGTCACAGCCTCCATAAAATCCTACTGTAGGAGTATCACATCTGTATTCTCAGCTGAAACATCTATAGTTGTACATGACGAGAGTAAGTCACCCAGCTATAACAAGGCTTTAACAGTCTCCCTGATTTTCTGTCTTTTTCCTTGCCAGAGCAGCAGGGGACTAATCTCTCCCCATTGTATTCTAGCTTTAGGCTGAGCTATGGATAGTTTCTTATTCATAAATTAGATTTAAGTACTTAATTTTCAGAAGAGAACAGCTGTTAGAGACACATTTCCATTCCCCAGAACTGTGGAGCCTTCTAGAAGAAACCTGTAGCTTCTTTCTGATGTGAATTTGAGCTGCATCTAAGGAAGACATGAAAGCAGTAGGCTCATCCTGGAGATGCCCTTAAGTAACTTGTTTACCAGTGTGTTTCTGCTGGGGCCTTTTAGGATGTCTGTGAGGGTATATTCCTAGCAAGCTCAGAACCATTTGTTCTCTCATACAGTCCTACGCGTGGAGAGGGATTGTTGCCTTGTTTTGTGAGATAAGCTTTGCTGTACTTAGTGTTGAGGCTGCTTTGTTCCCTAGCCATCTGATGTACTTGATTCTATTTTGGGTTGAGTCCTTTATGCTTCGTTGCAGCTGATATGTAGCTGACTGCATCATTCAGAGACACTACAGTTTGCAGTTCATCTGCCGCTTTTGCTGGGCTAGCATTTATTTGTATCTATGTTGGAACTGTTACCTTGGTATTGGAATATTTCAGTTGAGGCAAAGTAGAGGCAGTTGTTGACAAGATTGGAGCTGCTTGGGTCTAGTATAACCAAGTGCTTTTGGGTGTAAGGATCAGCATCACAAGCTGTGGGTGAAGTTCTCTTGGACAAAGATGTCAGATGTATAGCCCTGTCTACTTGGTTTACTTTGGGTGTAAATGAGCAAAGGATTCCCGGAAAGCTGGGTAGATGATTTTGGAGTTGACTCTGCCTCAGTTTTATTTCTCTGTATCATGACACAGCTTTCTGTGAGCTTCCTTTGTGCTTTTTGAAAGGTGGTAGTGTGTCTTCCTTTCAAGCTTCAGGTACTAAATTGAAATGGTACAAATGCACTGTGTAGTACTACGGCATGTTCTGATTGTGTTCTTTTTTTTTGTCCTGCCTTTGAAAACAGGTACTTTGCCACTAGCCTCCCAAGAAGCCATGATTGTGGAGGACTTGCTGTATGCTCTGATTGGTGTGGATGGAAGATACATCACAGCACAGCCTCTCGTAAGCAGGCAGAACCGAACGTTTTCGGTCGATCCAAACTTGGACTTGTCCATTAAAGAGCTGGTGACCAGGATTCTTCCTGTAGCAGCAAGTTACTCTGCTGTCACCAGGTACCAAGCTGACTTTTGTCAGAGAAGAATCTTCTCTTTTGTGCATCAGGTTGTGGAATAGAGACTGTCATTGTGCAGATGTTAACTTCCAAGCTTAATTTAAACCTATGGGGGTATAAAATAAGAGTAACAATTTATTTGAATTGATTTTAGCTACATTTCTTTGCTGGGTTTGTCCTCTGTGCTACCAGTTCATTTCTTCATTCATCTCACCTTTGCTTTGTCCAAATTTTGATATATTCAGGCAAACTTGAAATAGGATATGTGTGCTTATTCTCAGTTGTCTCTTCCCATGCAGCTGTGAATTTCTACATGTTTCATGCTTTTTGCTCCCCTCTGGGCATCCAGGACTGAGATAATCTTTATGTGCTTCTGAGCAGGAGAACCTACTGCTGCCTAGTTTCTGGTACCTAACCTTAAGTAATTGTTAAAAGGTCTTAGTATAAGGTGCACCTCACTAACAGCATGTTTGTTATGGAGACATCTACATTTGATTCATAGTCCCTAAAAGAATAGCAAAGAGAGAAGCATTCTTCATCTAGTGATTCATCCAATCTCTTTTATATGTCTCCTTCCAGATGATATGACTTATGTTCAGAAGCATCTGTTTCTCTGCTGGCGTGTTTGGAGCCATCTCAGTCTGGTTAGATGAATCCCTGATGTGGCATGTAGTGTCAGAAGCTATCAAGAGTGCTTTCCTCACATGTCTGGGTGCTCATTTTCCTTCTGAGATCTTTTCCTGTCCTCTGATGTGTTGCTTTTGCAGAGACAATCACCTTGAAAATCCTGGCTCTTGCTTTTTATGCAGTGGTTTTGCAAATAATTCTAGTTCCTCTGCAGTTTGAGAGGAGATGACTTCCCACAGCTTCCTGTACTAGGAATGTGGTAGTGTGAAGTAGACAGGGGCACAGGGAGGAAAAGTGGAACCTGAAAGTTCAGCTGAAGACTGGTATGCTTTCCAACACATGATCTACTCGTGCTTATACAGTGTCCTCAAGGTAAAATGGATGAAAATCATAGGTGTCTTGCCTGAAAGAGTTTCCATTTTGCTTTGTACAGGTTTATTGAGGAGAAGTCTTCCTTTGAGTATGGCCAGGTAAATCATGCTCTGGCTGCAGCCATGCGGACTCTGATCAAGGAATACATGATACTAATTACCCAGCTGGAACATCTTCAGAGACAGGGACTTCTATCACTGCAGAAACTCTGGTTTTATATCCAGCCCACAATGAGGACCCTGGAGATTCTTGCTTCACTTGGTAAGTTTCAAAAATACAGTTATTACCTTTTGACAGGTTCGTGACAGTGCCTTCTGAGAACTGTACAGAGGAGCAATGCAGGCAGGGCATGTGCCACTTTAATTGTGTGTTAGATTAAAGAAGAAAGCAAAGAGGAATTGTAGCTGCCAGAGCACAGCATTTTTTTGAGTGTGATGGGCTCTAGGGCTGAATCTTCTCTTCAGAGCTGGCATGAGGCAAGTCTATGCCTTTTTATGTTCACAATCCATGCCCTTCAAATCAGTTGTTTCCACCCCTGCTGTTTCTGTTCAGCTTCTTTCCAAGTACCTCTCCAGCTGCATGTGGGTGTATAACCAGAAACCAATTCAACCAGAAGGAACCCCTGGAAGTTTCTAGTCCAAGCCTGTGCTCACAGCTACAGCAGGTTGCTCAGGGCTGTGTCACAGAATCACAGAATGGTAGTTGTGGGAAGAGACACCTGGGGATCATCTAGTCCTGCTAAAGCAGGGTCACCCAGAGCAGGTTGCTTAGGATTGCATCCAGGTGGGTTTGGAATCTTTCCAGAGAAGGGGACACCACAATATCTCTGGACAGCCTGGTCCAGTGCTCTGGCATCCTCACAGGAAAGAATTTTTTCCCTAAGTATTAGTTTGAACTTCCTGTGCTCTGGTTTGTGCCCATTGCTCCTTGTCCTGTCACCACTAAAAGGAGTCTGGCCTCTTCCGCTTGCCCCCCACCCTTTAGATACTGATAAGCATTGAGAAGATCCCTCTCAGTCTTTTCTTCCTCAGGCTAAACAGCCCCAGGGCTCTCAGACTTACCTCATCAGACAGGTGCTCCAGTCACTTATCATCTTTGTAGCCTCTGCTATACCTTCTCTAGTATTTCTTCCTCTTTTGAACTGGGGAGCCGAGAACTGGACCCATTACTCCAGATGTGGCCTCACCAAGGCAGAGTAGAGTAGGAAGAGAACCTCCTTCAACCTGCTGATCACACTTTTCACACACCAGGATACTCCTGGCTTTCTCAACCAAAGGGCACATTGCTGGCTCATGGTGAGCTTGTTGTCTACCAGGACTCCCAGATCTTTCTTTGTGGAGCTGCTTTCCAGCAGACCAACCCCTAACCTGTACTGGTGCACGAGGTTATTCCTCCCCAGGTGCAGGACCATACACTTGACCTTATTATACTTCATGAGGTTCCTCTCCCCTAAGTATCCAGCCTGTGCAGGTCTCAATGAATGGCAGCACAGAATGATAGTGTTTCAGCCACTCCTCCCAGTTTTGTATCATCAGTAAAGTTGCTGAGTTTACACTCTGTCCCTTCATCCAGGTCATTGATAAAGACATTGAACAAGACTGGACTGGGTACTGACCCCTGAGAAACACTGTGAGCTACAGGCCTCCACTGCTGGCCAGAAGCCTTTGAGCTCCATCGTTCAGCCAGTCTCAATCCATCTCACTGTCCACTCATCCAGCCCACAATTCCTAAGTTTCCTTAGCAGAATGTTATGGCAGACAGTGTCTTGCTGAAGTCAAGGTAAACAACATCTACTGCTCTCCTCTCATCTACCCAGCTAGCCACAGAGTATACATAGAAGGCTATTAGTCAAGTATGATTTCACCTTTTTGAATCTATCATGACTTCTGATAGTCTTCTTTTCCTGGAGAGGCTGGACAGTCTCCAGCAATGGAGATCCCCTACTCTTCTGTGCCCTTTCCCATGACTTTCACCACCCTTCTTTGTGAACTTTTCTTTCTGTATCTGCAGCTGGAATTGCCAGTCATGTAGCTTTTGCCCTTTTGGTATTGTCACTGTGCTTCTCCAAGAGGAGTCTCATATCATCTCCTCTGGAACCATCTACTGGATAGTGAAAGAATGATGTTCAACAACCCCTAGCTTCTTTTTTTCTTCTCTCAGTTAACAAGCCCAGCTCGCTGTAGATCTCTTTATATGCTCTGGGCACCAGCCCACCACCATCCTATTAAACTCTGCTGGACTCTTCATTTTGTCATTCATACTGAGGACCTCAGACTGAACTCAGTGTTCCAGATGTGGCCTCACCAGTGCTGGGCAGAGGGGAATAATTGCTGGCAGTGTATCCCTGGGTGCAGTAGGTCTTCCTTGATGCAAGGACATGCTGCAGACCAACAATCAGCTGCTTGTCCACCAGGACCCCCTGCTTGTTCTCAGCAGTGCTGCTCCCCAGCCTATGCTGTTGCATCAGGTTCTTTGTCACAGATGCAGTTACCTCAGAAATTTTGGTTAAACTGTTTGGAATGAGAATACTTGTACATTTCTCTCTGCTCAGCCAAGAGACTTTATCTGGATGTATGTATCTCTTCTATTTACAGTCTGAATTGGATGATCTTAGTATTTACATTTCCTGAAATTTTCAATTTTGGAACACAAAAGTTAGCCAACTACATTAAGATTCATTTCAGTCTGAAACTCACAGCAGTACTGTATTCCTCTGTCCCTACATCCCTTTTGCAATGGCAAGCTACAAGTTTCACTATCTATCTTTCTTAATCCTGCTGTTGGAGCTATATGCATGGCTACTTCAGTCTTAGAGTTGAGAACAAAAGTGCTTCTGAGACAAATTTCTCAAACTAGTAACTGAGGCATATGTTTCTTTCATTACTACCTGGCAAGCAGATCTCTATACATGGTCCCCTCAGTGTAGGAGGCTTTTAGATTCTAAGCTACCATGTACTTTGTGTTTACCTGTGTTGATTTCTCCTTCCCTAAAGGGCTGGGTTTTGTTATTGCTTTTTAGGTTGTGGATCATGTGAGTTTTTGTTTCAGGGCATTTCAGGATGTAAGCTTTTGTTTGTGTGGTGAAATGGCCTACCATCTTCACACCAGGGGTCTAGAGCTGACAGGGAGATCTGGCCAGTCAGCCAATCAACTGCTACCTTCATTACATTTAAGAGCATAGCTTGTGCAATTAATTTTGTGTCAGCTTTGTGTCTTACCTCTGTGTTTTTATATTTTAGCTACTTCTGTGGATAAAGGTGAGTGTATGGGAGGATCAACCCTGAGCTTACTCCATGACAAGACTTTCAATTACACGGGGGACAGCCAGGCCCAGGAGCTATGCCTGTATTTAACCAAGGCAGCCAGTGTGCCTTACTTTGAAATCCTGGAAAAGTGGATTTATCGAGGCATCATTAATGATCCATACAGGTAAAGAACAGTTAAGGAATGAAAATGAAATGCAAAAGTTAAGAAATACAGTTTGGGTCTTCTGGCTTCTACTTTTTTAGTTCACCCATCCCTCTGCTCTGCAGATTCTGCATAGCCTAAGGCTCTGGACGTGGGTGGAGTAGGTAGACAAGTCAGCATTGCAAGGAAGGGGAGCCACTGGAGCACATCTAGCTGCATTTCTTATTTGATTCAGTGATTAGACAGTCAGAGACACTCTCACTTGCTTTGTTTTTCCAAATTGAAGGAAGTCATATGCCAAAGTCAACAGCACACCAGTTCAAATAGTCAGTCCACTCAGATTCCACCTTACCATGTCTATCCCCTTCCAGTATTCTCCTCTCCCATCTTCATCCTTTTCACAGCAAGGGTGAGCCCTCTTCTCATGGAATACAAGTGTGATAACTCAGTGGACCTATGTTAAATGTAGTCTGCTAATATGTTAATTCTCTACAAGCTAACAACACTCTCTGAAGGTTCTTGGCTTTTGTGGAATCACTTGAAACCTTCAGCTGTGTTTAATAGTTTATGCAACATTTCTGTTTCCCACATTTTCAGAATCCTAAGGGGGGAAAATCTCAAGTTAAAATAGCTAACATTAATGCCTTCTTGATGTTGAGAAGGCAGACAAAGGCCAGCTTCCTTACCTCTACACTCACAACCAAATAACGTTTAGACCTGGTTTGTGAACCTTGTAAAACTCTTTCTGTCAGAACTGATTTCAAATCAGTTGTGCAGATCAAGCAGAAACACTCTGCATAATGCTTCTCCTCTGACTAGAAATACCAGTTAATGTAGTTCTTGATTGGAATGTATTTTCATGAGACCTTTACCAGTCAAGAAAAGTAATCTTCATTGCACCGCTTCCTGCTTCTAAACATCTGCTTTAACTGTTCAGTGAGTTCATGGTGGAGGAACATGAGCTGCAGAAGGAGAAGATTCAGGAGGACTATAATGACAAGTATTGGGACCAAAGATATACTGTTGTCCAGCAGCAGATTCCCTCATTCTTGCAGAAAATGGCTGACAAAATCCTAAGCACAGGTAGGTAAAGGTACGCTTCTGATGAGAGAGGATCTTGAGACAAACCTTGCCATTCTTTGTGTAAAGGTAAAGGAAATATCATCATGCTTTGTCAGTTTATGGGGGTGTTCAGCTGAACTTCTTAGAGGAATAATCAGATCTAAAAAGAACCCCAAATCCTATAAATAAAACAACACATGGAAAGTAGTTCAGCAGCAAGGGGAGGTCTTTGTCTTGCTACTCTGTTTTATTGGTATGCTTTTCTAGCAGCTAGCTAGATGGAGCTGGACAGCTGAGGTTTGAACATGCTGAGTTTAATTTGGTGCTTAAATGAAGCATGCAGCTTTATGGTTACTATTGTTATCTTCAGTAAGTAACAAAGCTCTCCAAAAGCTACTTCTGAAGTGCAGCACAAGATCTTCAGAGTTTCTGGCTATATGTTTTACCATCACTGGGAAACAAAATCATTTCCAAGTCCTTAAATGTGATACTAGGTGCCTAATTTAAAATTCTGTATCACCTTTTGAAAGGTATCTAAATTCTTTCCTGCTCTCAGTAGAACTTAGTGTTAACATTTCACAGCATATCTTCCTCTTGAAGGTAGTGATCTGAAAGTTTCCCTGTTGGATGTACAGAATCACAGAATCATTATGGTTGGAAAGGAGCCTCAAGATCATCTAGTCCAACCGATAGCCCTACACTACTCTTATCCCTAAATCATCCCCTGAAGAAACACATCTATCCTCTTCTTAAAAACCTCCAGGGATGGTGACTCCGCCACCTCCCTGGGCAGCCTCTCAGCACTCTTTCAGTAAAGAAATTCTTCCTAATATCCAATCTAAACCTACCCTGGCACAACTTAAGCCCATTCCCTCTAGTCCTGTCACTAGTCACAAGGGAGAAGAGGCCAACACCTGCCTCTCTACAACCTCCTTTCAGGTAACTGAAGAGAGCAATAAGGTCTCCCCTCAGCCTCCTCTTCTCCAGGCTAAACAAGCCCAGCTCCCTAAGCCTCTCCTCATAAGGCCTGTTTTCCAGACCCCTGACTAGCTTAGTTGCCCTTCTCTGCACCCTCTCCAGCACCTCAATGTCCTTCCTAAACTGCGGTGCCCAAAACTGCACACAGTACTCGAGGTGTGGCCTCACCAGTGCCGAGTACAGTGGCAAGATCACCTCTCTGCTCCTACTGGTCACACTATTCCTGATCCAAGCCAGGATGCCATTGGCCTTCTTAGCCACCTGGGCACACTGCTGGCTCTATGGGTACTTCTTTCTTTTTGCTTCTAGGGAAATACTTAAATGTTGTGCGAGAATGTGGACGCGATGTCACCTGCCCCGTGGCCAAAGAGGTCATCTACACTTTAAAAGAGCGAGCATATGTGGAACAAATAGAGAAAGCATATAACTATGCTAGCAAAGTTCTTCTGGATTTCCTAATGGAGGAGAAGGAGCTGGTGGCTCACCTGAGGTTTGATTTTATTTTACAAAATGCATGTTAAATAGATGGGTTCTGAGAGTCAACATAAGTTTTTGAAGTTAGCTCTCTTCTCTTGGGTTATTATTATTGTATTCCCTGTATTTCCACTAGAAAGGTTAACCTGAAAAAATAAGATTTGGGGGCTTTCCTGAAGGAAAAACAATGTGCAATATCCTAGAAATATTGAATGGAAAAGATGTCTGGGGGGTCGCTATTCCAACCTGCTTGGCTGTTGCCAAAACTAGTTCAGGACAGTCATGGCTTTGTCTAGGCCAGGTATGGACATCCCCTACCTCTCTCATGAGTTGTCCCATGGCTGAATGTGTCTTCCACTTGGGAAAGGAGTTTCCTTATGTCATCTAGTTTGATCAAGAAGAGTTTAATGTGAATAAGAAGTGGTTTGATATTAACCATCATATCAAATATATGCCGTGGTTATAGTTCATGTAGACATAGGTAATTGTAACATTATGAGTAAGTGATTAGCCCAAAGCTCCAGTGTGGGGTTTTTCCTAACACTGAGCTTCTAAAAAAGTTCATTCTAATAACCAGGGTTTTGATTCTTGTCATGCATTTAGCTGGTAGGAAATGCAAGTGCATTCTTCAACTCTAACATTGAGTTGCTGGAGCATGTTCAAAGAAGGGCAACAAAATTGGTGAAGGGTCTAAAGCAGAAGCATTATGAGGAGCAGCTGAGGGAAGTGAGGTTGTTTATTCTGGAGAAGAGGTTGTGGGAAGACCTGAAAATCCATTTCACTCCTTTGAAGCTGATAGGTGCCCTTCTGCCTTGTGAAAACAACCAGAGAACGTGCCTTGTTTCATGAAAGGTTTTGAGAAATGTGTGAATCCAGCCAGTCATTAAGGAGGTTCTTCCTAGCCTTGCTAATGAATAGTCATCCTTCCAAGCTGTCTTTGCTTAACAGGACAGAGGAAGTTCCATCTAAACAATCAGGGGGATTTTCCTTTGACTAGTAATGAGTCAGGGAAACTGAGTGGCTTAGCATCATCCCAAATTGACAGTGATCAGGAGTTTGCAACTACATTGTGTTAAGGCTAAGGTCCTGGTTTTGCTCTGAAAAATGCAGTTATCAGTGTGATCTTTGGCCAGGTGCAAAGTTAACCCTCAAACTCTCCTCTGAGCTATTTCCAAGTCTGTCATTCAAGATACTTTCAGTATGAGCCTTCATCCAGCAATGTAGTGGATGCTTTTTTATTTCTAAAGCACATTTTTCAAGCTAAAAAAGAACAGTAGCAGCCCTGATCTGACTGCTCAAAAGCATCCTGACTGAGAAGGAAGGGATAAGGGGACATGCATGAAAGAGTTGTCTACAAATGGGCTGTGTATGACTTTGTGTAGTGTATGAAGAGGAGCATTTTGTGATCAAGCCCAGCAGGCTGGCTGAACTGATTGCTTTTGTTCCTGTAAGTTTAATACAGGCTTTAACAAACATAATCAATTTCTTGAGCAGATCTATAAAACACTATTTCCTAATGGACCAAGGGGATTTCTTTGTTCACTTCATGGATCTCACAGAAGAGGAACTTAAGAAGCCTGTAGATGACATCATAATTACAAGGCTAGAGGCTCTGCTTGAATTAGCTCTGAGAATGAGCACAGCCAACACAGATCCTTTCAAGGATGATTTAAAGGTAAGAATGTATGTAAGCAGAACGTAATTGAATTTGCCATGATTTGGGAAGATCTGTGTGACTGTAAGAACCTGCTGAATGTACAGTGATGGAAGAGAGAATTGATGTCTGTCCTTCTGTAGACCTTCTCTGTGTTAAATCCTCTTTTATCCAGAATAACAATTGATAGTACCCACTCTGAACAGGGGGCTGTGTTTTCTTGCTGGCATCTGAATGTGGAAAAGGTGCTCTTGGGTGGCCTCAGGGTGAGGTGGAAGCAGTAGTGTGTCATGCTCATGGTCAGTTTGGGTGCTTACAGTGGAGTACAAGAAAAATACTTGATTAGAAGTCCTGCCTATTAATGATTGCATATTTTACATATGTGAAGCAGCACAGAGGCTATGTCTAGGGAGTGTGAGTTCTGAATAGACCTTACAGAGGCCAGAGGCAAGGGAGAACAATCATTGGAGTAGTACAGAATAATAGAACGGTTTGGGTTGGAAGGGACCTTAAACATCATCTAATTCCAACCCCTCTGCTATAGGCAGGGGCACCTTCCACTAGACCAAGCTGCTCAGAGCCCTATCCAACCTGTGTTTGAATAATTCCAGGGATGGGGAATCCACAGCTCCTCTGAGCAACCTGTTCCAGTACCTTGCCACCCTCAGAGTGAAGAGCTTCTTCCTTACATGTAATCTAAGTTTACTCTCTTTCAGTTTTAAGCCATTACTGCTCGTCCTTAACTACGTGCCCTTGTAAAAAGTCCTCCAGCTTTCTTGTAAGCCCCCTTTAAGTAATGAAAGGCCACAATAAGGTCTCAGATCATTTTTGTGGCTTCCTCTGGACCCACTCCATCAGGTCCATGTCTCTCCTGTGCAAAGGAGTCCAGAGCTGGACACATCACCACGGCTGAAGTCTCACCAGAGCGAAGCAGAAGGGCAGAGTCCTCTCCCTTGACTTGGCCATGCTGCTAGGGTTGCAGCCCAGGGCATGGTTGGCTTCTGGTCTGTGAGTGCACATTACAGGCTCATGTTGAACTTCTTGTCTGTGGCTGTTAACCACTGCAGTGATGTTGCTCCAACGTGTGCTGCTGTGCTGTCATACCAGACCATACCATTCACTATTGCTTTCCAGGTGATCTGATGTCAGCAACTGATCTGCACATCTGTTACTAGTATCCTGAGGCTTCATTTTTTTTTCCTGCTCTTCCTTTATAGATTGATTTGATGCCCCATGACCTCATAACACAGCTGTTGAGAGTACTGGCCATAGAAACAAAACAGGAGAAGGCTGTTATCAGTGCAGATCCCACAGAGCTCACTCTCAGCGGTCTGGAAGCATTTTCCTTTGACTACATTGTTAAGTGGCCTCTGTCCCTTATTATTAACAGGTAAAGTATCAATCTACTGAAGGAAATAAAAAAGACAGAAGCTTTTGCATGGGGTTGAAGAACATTTCCATAGAGCAAAATACTGGCAATCCTATATCTTTAAAATGACATTACAAGTTGGTGACAAGCAGGGAATGCTTTGGGGTTGTTAAGCCCCACTTGCAGGCTATGGAATATGGATTGTCTCTTCAGTAGACCCCTACTAGGCCATATGTATGGCATGCTCAGAAAGTCAAGCTTTCATTTTAAATGGTGGGAAGACACAGATCAAAGGCTGCTTTCTCAGCCTAGTCTCTGGTTTTACTTATGACTGGTCACCCAGTTTTCATTCATCCATGGCTTTCTGAAGTATCTCACCTGTGAATAGGAACTCTCACAAGAGAGTTTCTGTGCAAGAATTAAGCATTTATGAAATGTGGAGAACAGGAAAAAAAAAACCAAACATTTGCTGGTATCCCTGACTGCAAACTAGAAAGATACAGGCTGTTGCTAGAATTGCTATAGCAAGCTATTTTGCATTTAATTGAGTGGTAAGGGACTGAATAGTTCATTTTTCTGCAAGGATTTTCCCTGTTTCCCTGGAGAAACACTGACAGACCTGCTCCTGTGAGCCAGGACAAATGGGACAAGCAGCATTAGATGAACAGAGTGACAGATGTTGAATTGTTAAATGTCAACAATTGGTTTGTCTCTTAATCTCCCTTTTAAAAACAACAGTTGACACAGTGGGGTTTTTCTGATGATGTGATGCTTTTGAAATTATGTCTCTTTCTTTCAAATTCAGTATATTAAATCTGATGGTAGCTATGGAAGTGAAAAAACTATCTGACAAGGTTTCATGAACAGTATTGACTGGAGCTCTGTAGACACCTACACTGAAGTGTCTGAGTGCAGACCTGAATCCAGTCCCTTAATCTATAAATAACTATCTCCATCTGCTTCCAACAGTGCATCACTGGTGAGGTTGTGCTGCCTGTAGCTTGGTTACAGCTTTTTCTTCATCTTTTTGGAGAATCCTGGTGAATGTTTTAGTGATTATAGCAGTCTTAGTGCAATGTGTACCTGAGCATAGGCTTTTAGCCCTGTGCCCCAGCATCTATGTGAGTGAACTTTCTGCAGGTAGCTCAAGAGAACTGAGGATGGAGGCTGGTGATACACCCACTGGCAGGAAATACAGAGGAGGAGAGAAATCCTTTGGGAAGTTTACAAATGTAATTTTTTCTTTGGTTCAAATTGTTTCAGTGCAGATCTGTTTGCCTCTGAAGGTGTAAAGAACATATTGTGTAAAGTTGCTTTGCCTTTGAGCAGCCTCAACCTTCACAGCTTAATCTGTCAATCAGAGTAGAGCTTAATCTGGATCAGTTTCTCCTTTCTTTCCAGGAAAGCACTGACAAGATACCAGATGCTTTTCAGACACATGTTCTATTGCAAACATGTGGAAAGGCAGTTGTGCAACGTTTGGATCAGCAATAAGACAGCCAAGCAGTTCTCCCTGCATTCAGCTAAGTGGTATGGCTTTTTTTGTCTGCTGGATCAGATGTGAAGTTTTGGGGTTCCTTCTTGCTAGCTAGGTGTGTTGTGACATGGATCAGGTCGTTTTGGTGTGAAAAAAGGTTCTTATAAACTTCTAACAGGCTGAGGGAGCCTGTAAGATAATATAACAAGTTAGGTTTCAGTAGAGAGTGTCTTCTCAATAATCTTTGTGCTGCTTGGCACATTCCTCTTTGTTGGCATGAAGTTTGAAAAGGAAGAGGTAGTCTTTAGAGTTGCTCCTTATACACTGAGCAGTTACAGCAGAGGACATCTGTGCACATACTGTCTTGGTCACTACTTCCCACATCAAGGACCCCAGTATCTTAAAAGCAGCATCCTTCTCTTCTGGCCAAACCATTAGCAAGGACTTGTGACCATCACACAGCTTGGCTAATGTTTGGGGTTGTGTGTGATGAGGTGTTTTCCCAGGAATCATTCTATCTTGTTCCATCTGTAAAGGTAGAATTTCACCTTTGGATCTGTACTCCAGGTGCTGAAGGTGCCTGTTTGGAGAGCAAGGCACACCCTAGCATTGTGAGGTAGTACCTTTTGCTTTGCTAATGGCCCTACCTTGTAACCTCAGCTGCCTTGAATGCCAACATGACTGTAGCTCTGGTTCTCCTGTAATTGTAAGGTGCTGGCAAAAGAGACCTGTGAAGGTCTCAAGTCCAATTTCCAGCTGACAGGACAGTAGTGATCATCAGGGAACAGAGCAGCCATGGCTGAAAACTCCCAGGGTGGGCATCCACCCACTTCTCTAGTGACTGTCCCAGTTTGCTGCTACAGAGCCTGCATAAATTAACATTGAAAGGACCTCTATGTAATCCTACCTTCTATTTTTAGGATGAAATTGCATTAAATACCCTAGGTAGCAGATGGTGAAATGTTTGTATCCCCTGAACATAAGGATGCAAGGCATAGGATATTTGTAAGTCTTTATTTAATGAGTAAGGCTGGAAAGAAACATGAACCATTTATCTTGTTAAATTGTGCCCTGCTAACAAATGGATGTCTCAGGTGATAGTTACACTAGTAAAATTACTTGAATAATTAATAGTAAAATCTTAGTTGAATAGAAGCCAGTACTCAGGGTAATTGTGCAGTCTACAAGAAGTTCAAAACTCTGCCTCTGGTAATTGAGAGAAACCTATTTGAATCTGTGGAAAACAATCAAAAGGTTTATAATCCTTCTCAGTGCAGCAGTGAGTTGGCTGGGACAGAAATATAGCTCTGCTTGACTGTGCAAGCCTGGTGCTAGTTCTCCATGGCATTGGCAAGCTCTTAAGTTCTGGGGGTGTGATTTCTCCCCTAGGTTTGCTGGTGCTTTCACACTGAGGCAACGGATGCTGAATTTTGTCCAGAATATCCAGTATTACATGATGTTTGAAGTGATGGAGCCAACATGGCACATTCTTGAGAAGAACCTGAAGTTGGTGAGTCTGTGTGCTTGAGAGGAGTCGGAATGGAAATCTTAACACATTTCATATTGGGAGAAAAAAAAATGCCTAATTTCCATTCCTGCAGGTGACTGTTCAATCTTTTACTGGAGGCACTTAAACTGTCTGGGAACTGTTCTTATCACAGACTGCTGCTGTTCTACATACCCTTTCTGCTTTGTTAGTCATACATCTCTTTCCCTGCTGCATCCTCCTACCTATGCCCAGCTTATGCTCTGCACTCTTACATAATGGTGAACTGAACTTCTCTGCTGAATGCTGCCTTACACAGAGGAAAGAACACTGTGGAAAAGGAAGAAGGACTCAAAAGTGCAAAGATGGAAAACTAGTCCAGACATCTTCACAGTTGATTCCTTGGCTGATTTACAGTGCTCTTAAAGCCAAGTCTGTGTTTTCTCTCCTGTGAAGCTGCCAAGGACTGGCATATTAGGACTGTCTTACAGAACAGGGCTGTTCTTAGTCAGGTGGATATTCCACATGTGTATTCCCACTGCAGGCAGACAAGATGGAGAACTTTTCCACTCTGGCAGTATTTGGGAAAGGTTAAGCTCAGTTGCCACTGTTTTTTATGCCTGACAAGGCAGTATCTGGCCAAAAGATGCCTGGCATCATTTTGGTTCCTTTCACAGAGATGTAGTGTGCTGTGGGAATTTGCTGATTTATCCTGTTTCTTGGAGGAGCCCATTCCCAAGAACATCTATAGACCAAATAGTAGGCAGAACTTTTCCATCACTGTGGAAGAGCTGTGAGTCTCTTTAGCCTGCCAGAGGTGTTGAGATAGCATCTAAAAAGTGACTTGGCTGTCACTGGGCAAAGATGTTTCTGTGGTTCTGTAGCAAGAAGGAGATCTGTCAATGCCTTCACCATATGCTTCTTCATTTCTGAAACCCTGAGGGCTGCTGCTGCAGCATTTTGTAGCAGTTGCTCTGTGTATGAGGGGCTTCTCCAAGTAGTAATGACTCAAAGATGCCTGTGATGTGAATATGTACACAAGTCATTACTTGAAACTGAGAAAGTTTTTCTGGCAAGTTAACAGTCTTTGAGACATGATCCAAATATATGTTTGCCTCCCATCCTCATCCTCAGCCCTTCAGGGCTTTTAAATCTCTGGGAGATGGAGCATGCTCTCTATCAGTGCCAGAGCAGGAAAATTCTGGCTCTAGGCAGTGTTGCATTATGGGTACCTGTGAGTCAAACCTCTTGACACTGCCAGCTAACACAGCTGTTTTGGCTGCCACTTTGTTGTGCAGCCCTTTAAAAGAGCCGCTCCCCAGGGATTGCATATTCCCAGCTACTGGGTAAAATCTTAAAATAAATCTAAAATAAAAGCATCATTTATTTCCAAACAGGGGATGCAGAACTGACTCTTTAACCTCCACAGCATACAGACTGGCTTAGTTTTTTCCTTTAATTTGCATTTTAGGAGGGAAAAGGTCTCGTGTAGTGTCTTATGCTGGTTTGTTATTCATCAGACTCTTCTCCTGTGCATTTTCACTTGAAGTTAAGGTTCTGTCTTCTTAAAACTGTAACTGCTGTCTTCATCTTCACATCATCATTTTCTTCAACAACACAGCTAGCATCTCCATTGCATCAGAGACCAGCATTTATCCCTGTTCTGTACTAGTTGTTTGAAAGGTTATGGGTTATGATATTTTTATGACATTGATCCTGATGGAGCAGTGCAGATACCATGGCAATTTTAGTCTTATGGTTCTTTCCTCAGCTTGGCTTGTGTTCTCAGCTTCAGCTCATCCCATAGTTATACAAAGTGAGTGTGTGCTTTTAATTTGTCATTTTAAACTCAAGACTGAATCAGCCCATTGAAGTAGCAGAGCTGGACAGAAGTCATACAGAATCCTTGCAATACTGCATGTCCCAGTTTGGTCTTGTGTTCCTAAAACATCTTTCTGGATGAGCTGTATGTTTCAGGCCCTGTAAACTTACTGATGTTTAAGGTTCTTGGATTTGTTTTTCTCTTTTCCACTTACTGTAGCTGAACTTACTGGAGATTGTGGAGGTGGGAGTGAGCATGAAAAGGGTATTTAAAAGCACAGGGAGTTCCTGTTCATAAAGCAGAGAACTCCATCCTGAGCCTCCTTTCTGGTGGAGAGTTGGATGATTAAAGAAAGCATAATTTGGTTGAGAAGGTGATGTGACAAATTAAAGGTAAAAAGCCTATAAAGAGCTGTTGAATGCAGTAATGCAAATACTGTCTCCCTCTTGGGATGTTTCTCAAAGCTTGAAGGCACAGGAGAAGTATCTCAGCATGCCTTAGAGCATGTCTGAGAGGTCACTGTTAGAGGCAGGGTGCTGGGTTAGAGCTTTGATACAGTGCAGCACAGCAGTCACGGTTTGTTGTTTTGTTATTGTACTGTCTTGTCCCAGGCATCTAATATTGATGATGTCCTGAGACACCACACAAGCTTCCTGGATAACTGCTTGAAGGACTGCATGCTAACCAACCCAGAGCTGCTGAAGATCTTCTCCAAGCTGATGTCTGTCTGTGTCATGTTCACAAACTGCATGCAGGTATGTACAGCTGTGTTGACCATGCCACTGCCAACTGCTTTGGGTGTCAGCCAGTTATGACAGTCCTTTTTCAACTCAGCTTGTCTTGTCCTCTATCCATGTGGAAGAATATTCCTTCCACTAGCAGGCTTTAGAGCTTAACTGCTTAGACCCTCATCCTTTCTCCCAAATGTTTTCTACAGCTTCTCCCTTCACAAAATTCTCTATGCTCTTCTTTTTCTGTCTTGGGATCAGGTTCATATGAACTGAATCACTTCTCTTCAGGCAGTCCTGCAGCAGAATTTGAGGTGTAGGTTGTAGGGCCCTGTAGTTGTTAGTGTGCCCTTTTAAGCATCAGGCTTAAAAGACATTTAGACTGGTGTTTGGAGCCCTGGAGACTGATCTCTGCAGGCACACTCTAGCCAGCAAAAGCCCAAAGCTTTTTTTTAAAAATAAACCAACAAAGAGCCACCAACAAAACCAAAAAGTATACCACAAAACAAACCCCAAACCAAACACCTTCCTTTGGTTTTGAGGAGCTTTGTGTATTAACATCATAAATTTAATCTCAGAGATAGCTTTTATGGGAGTTATCTAGCTGCAGGCCTAGCAGAACTGCCAGCCTAATGCTTTACCATAACTGGAAAAATGAGGTCTAACCATTTCTTCAACCCTCTGCCCTTCCAAGAGGTTTACCCAGAGCATGAAGCTGGATAATGAGATGGACAGGCTCACTTTGGAGCATGGCACAATGCTGGGCCCACCAACAGAGGAGGAGCGTGCTGAAGAGACTGCAAAGAAGAAGCTGACTAGCAAGGTAGGACAAGGGATGGGCTGCTGGGCCCTTTACCTTTGTGAATGGTTCCTGGGTTGCACTCTGGCCAGGATGGCTGTCCTGCTTCTTGCAGATAGACTTTCCTAGTTGCCAGAGCACCTCTGGCCCCAAAGCCAGAATCTGAGTGGAATTGTGGGCATTTTTGAGGACAGTGTGGGAAGCTGATGGTGTTCTCAAAGTCTCCTTTGAAGACCCTGTCTCCCACAGCAGTCCCTGAACTTGTTTTTAAGTTCTTAGTTGTAGTGGGTATCCACATACAGACTTTCATCAACTGAAGTATCACAGAATTGTCAGATTTGGAAGGGACCTTAAAGATAATCTAGTTCCAACCCCCTTGGCATGGGCAATGACAGCATGTAGTTGAGGGTAACTACTGAGGTCTACTCTGAGGTTCTCCTAGATAGACATAGGAAAGTTTTTAACTACCAAGGACCTTGCAACTGTTTTGAAAGATTTGTCTTAGTGGCTCAGTGACTGTTAAGTTACAGGGGAGTATTTTTGAGCAGGTTAGGAAACAGGGAGGGAATCATTTCACCTCTTGTGAATCAGCAAACACATGGGACCACTATGACTTTATCTTGATAGCTTTTAGCAGAGCATGCTGACAGCCTCCACCTGGCATCTGGCTTTGAAGCAACAATCAACAAGTTTGATACCAATTTCTCAACACATCTACTGGACCTGTTGGACAAACTGAGCATTTACAGCACCAATGACTGTGAGCACAGTATGCTAAACATCATCTACAGGTGAGCCAGTAGTTTTCTCTCTGTAACTTCCCCTCCTGTGATTCCCAAGTTCAGCTCAGGAAGAATAATTGCTGTTTATAACTGCATGTTTGCCCCATCAGTAAAAACACTGAAATCAATAGGAATATTGCTTTTGTGTTTCAACCCAAGGCTTTCAAAAAACCCTACATTCCTTTGAATTATGTGAAATTTGTCTGTTAATGTTGTAAATGTAATGCAAGTATGTTTTTATTGTGCCCTCACCCATACTTAATAGCTTCTTAGAAATCAAAATTCCTTCCCTAGTACCTAAAGGTCACATACACTAGATATACTGCAGGAAAAAGAGAGATCAGGAGATCTAGGTTTTGGTGTGGTGGGTTTTTTTCCAGTAAAATGAGATGCACAAGCACCTCTTTGGTGGATGTTAGTGTTGCTGGGCTTTTTAAGATCTGTGTTACAGATTGGTGTACCATGGAGGTTACGCCTAGCTCTGAAGAACCACAGAGCATTATCTCCAGCATTGTCTGCTGTTCAAGCAGAATGCTTCTCACTCTAATCCTGCTAGCAGCATTTTAGGAGCAAACCAGCAGTAACTGCAACTATGGAATTTGCTGCTGTGAGCAACTTTGAGTGTTTGTGACTGGAATAGGTTTTTCCAGAGTGGAAACATATTTCAACTGCAACACTTGAAGTGCTTGGTGTATGTCTGTAAGCCTAATGGACAAAAGTCTGCACTGTTACAGTGCCATGTGAGCTTCTTTGTTGTTGCTGTCAGTTAGGGCATAGAAAACAAACATCCTAAACATCCATTAGTTTCTTCATCCTGTCTCTAAGCTGTGGTGTAGCCTTGTTTTCATGTGTAAGCAACTGTAAACAGCTCTTGCAGCACTAACCAGAAATTCAGGTAATTTTTAGGTATAGATTGTTTCTTTCATCTTTTTAAGGGAAGCCCTTGGTTTACCAAGGAGCACTCCCTACTTTTAAGAATGGTTTTCCTCCAAAGTCATAATGCTTTTCAATGGGATATATGTTAGAATCAGTTGTCAGTGATACATCATTTTCTGTGAGTTATGGGCTTATATCAGCTGTTGCTTAGTGTTCCCAGGGCACATGTTTTTAAGAGCTGCACATGTCTTAGTTGGCATCATGCAGGGATCTGCCTAAAGAAGGTCACAGCAGGCATGGAGCTGAGTGGTTTTGTGGCATCATTTTGGGCTGTCAAGCAGACAGGATTATAGTACTGCTGATGTCTGCTTTGGAGAGGGTTTACAAATACCAGCAATATTTGTGATTTTTGGCTGAGCATCTTCCAACCAGTTACTCCTCTTCTTGAGTCATGAATCTGTTTGGAGCATATTTGTGTTAGCAAGGAGGTGGTGGCAATGGAAACTGCAATATTTTGTGGTAGTTACAGTGGATAATGTGGTGGATTTCATGTGGAAATGAATACCAGAGTTCACTGGTATTAACTGGTGGTGAACTCTGGCACTAAGGAGTGGTGGGAAGTGGACAGGAAGGCGCAGAGACTGAGAAGCCCTCACCCCAGCACCTTGTCCCAGGCTGGTGTGTCTCCAGGGCTGTGGGGGAAGCTGTAGTTCTGGAGAAGAGGCTACTGGTAGTTGGGCCTTCCCAGTGTATTTTATACAGCCGTAAAGAACGGGTGAAACTTAGCCTGTTGTCAAGAGATGTGCACAGATGTCACCAACAACACCTGGGGCACAGTGCAGATGTCTTTGTCTCACTCTGAACAAGCTGCTGTGTCTACCCAGGCCAGGAAGTCCTGCACAGGGATGGCTGCTGTGGAGCTCACTGTGGTGTGGCCACATTCAGCTGGTGCCCTGGGAAGTGGTTTCTCCTCCAGGGGCCATTGTTGATGTGCTCAGCAGGACAGGCGGGGGAGTGCAAGCTGCTTGAGGGGGTCCATGCTCCTGCAGCACAGAATCCTGCTTGCTGCACAAGCAAGCATCATCCACTTCTTCCTGCAGTAAGACTTGCTTTGCTTTGCTTCACACCACTCATGTCAACCAACAAAAGAGCTTAGGTATTTTTGGATCCCCTTGCTGCCTGTGAGTGCCCTGACGAGCACGTATTCTGTAGCACTTGCAGCATCAAGCTCTTGGGGGCCTTTGGCAGCGTGTTTGGCTTGTGTGCTGCTCCTGAGCAGCACTCAGCAAGCAGTCTGCTGAAACTTCTGGGTGTTTTGTCTCGCAGGTTGGACTTCAATGGGTTCTACACAGAGCGCTTGGAGCACATGTCTGCTGAGCGCAGCCAGAAAGCAGCTCCCCTGCTTCCCCACCTGACTGTACCGGCCCAGTGAAGCTCTGCTGGCCCCCTTTTCAGCTGCCATCTCTTCCACAGCAGCAGAGAGCCAAACAGTCACCCACAGCGACCTAGGAGTGCTCGACCCTCTACACTGAGAGTGCAAGCAGGAAACAGACCATGAGGGTTGTCCCAGAGAGACAGGCCAATAGCCAGTCTCCTGAAATGTGTGTAATGGATTTTCTGTTCTAAGAGGTTTTTTGTTAAGTCCTTTTTGTTGTTGGTTTTTTTTTTTACTGCATTGTAAAAGGATGTATTTGTGTGTTGTAAAATAAATCAACAGACACAATAGCACTGATTTTATTTCTTGTAACAGAACTTGGGGTGCAAGTTAATGACTAAATTTTGGTCAGCTTAGAGATCCGGCTCAGCTGCCATGCAGCATTATCCTGGGAGGAGAATCTGATTAAGGGGTTGCTGGAATGAAGCAGATCAGCTGCTCTAACAGATGAGATGGGATCCAGAGCTGATGAGTAGGAGGAAGGTGATGTTCATATCATAGTGGCCGAGTCCTCAGCATATCCGAGCTGCAGTACCTAAAAATGTTCAAGGGATGACAGAGAGAGGGACAGTGCGCGGCTCCGTCCTGCACTACCAGAGTGTTCCCACAGGAGGGCAGCACAGAGCATTGACCATACTCCCTATTGCGGACGGGGAGGGCGCCTCTCCGATTCGCCGTCGGCTTTGTCCAGAACTGGCCGCTGCCGGCATGGGTGGTTTGCAGCACCACGCAGGCACGGATCTGCAAATAGCCGGGAGTGGCAGCGTGCAGCTCTGTGAAGCGACATGCATACGTTAGTCCATCCTTCAGTACCAATAAAACATCTCGCTCCCCAGCGCACCGGGGCATTACCTGCCCAATACGCATGGCCAGAGCAACTCCCTCCCCCGCCCACCGAGTGTCCAGCTCTATTGCGCGTATGCGTACGTCGGAGCTGCAGTACCTACACATATTTAAGGGATGACAGCAGAGTGTGCGAGTCGACTGCGCATGCGCAGCTCCGTCCTGTACTACCGGATCGCCTCCACAGGAGGGCAGCACAGAGCATTGACCATAGTCACTATTGCGCATAGGTAGAGCCACTCACTCCGATGCGCCCCCCCACCAGCTCCGCCCGGAAACGCCCCCGGCTCCCGGCATTGGTGGTTTGTAGTGCCATGCAGGCACGGGTCTGCGAGTAGCCAGTGTGCAGCTTTGGGACGCGACGCGCATACACGAGTCCATCCTTCAGGACTGATAAAAGATTCGCCAAACATCTCGCTGTCCAGTCCGCCAGGGCTTTACCTCCCCACTGCGCGTACGCAGAGCAACTCGCTCCCCTGCCCACCCAGTGTCTCCAAGCTGCAGTACCGCAATTTCGACACTTGAGGGCATCAGAGATCACGGCAAAACCCGCATGGCTGCCGCCTCAACAATACATTCACCTCACGCGACACGGGCAGGAGAGGATCAGAAACTTTTATCAATACTTAAGGAAGAGCTAAAGAGCTAGAACAAAAATAAATTGCAAAACACACAAAAGAAAACCCATCACGGGAGAGGTGTTGAGAAGAGGAGGTGAAGGACACTGTCCCCTCTGAGAAGCCCAAGAGGAGAACCAAGCCCGCAGCAGATAGCTTTGGGTACCAGGGACCAAACCCAACCAGAGACTCTACCACGGAAAACAGAGTGCACTGAAACATAGAGATGGCTTCCAGAAAGCTCCGGATAGAACAACAAGCACTGGCACAGGGATTACACAGGTCCTAAAGGGGCCAGAGAGATCCAAGGAGTCTTGGGAAAGCAGTCACCTCAAAAGGGAGTTGTACAAAGTGCAAGTCTGCAGCACATTGATGCAAAGCAAAGGAGTAAAAACACCCAGGCAAGGCAACAAAGAGGGAACAGAACATGCCCAGGACAACAAGGGACTCACTACACACAGGAGACCTTCTCAGCCCAGATGCTTCTCTGCCCCTTCCTTCCCCACTGTCCCACACCTGCCCAAGCCTCACTCACTCAGCAACACCCAGTGGGGGAACACCTTGACACTCCTCATCCCTGAGGATTCCTCAATACATGGAGACTCACACACATACCTGTCTGAGGTCCCAGGGCCATGTCTCAGTGGTCAGCTCTCTCAGGCACAGCTCAGAGAGATCCTTCCTCACTGCAGGGACTGGAGACACCTTGCTTGCTGTAGACACCTCCCTTCAGCATGCATACCCAGGCAGCCCATTTACAGGTAAAGGCCCTCCCACAGCAGGGCTAGCCCACCCACACCTGGGCCCTGCTCCATCCTCAGCTGAAGCCCATCGGGAACAGGGGCCAGAGCTAAAGCCCCACCACACATCACCACCATCCCTGCACCTCTACACAGCCACCAGCTCTGCAACCAGGGACTGCAAATACATACGGGGTCACACAGGAGACAGAAAACTTTATTCATTAATGCACATTAGAAATTCTGGCTACTGGCAGTCTGGGCACAGGATCCCCCCTGGAAGAGCTGGAGAAAAAGCAGGCAAACACAGGTGCAGGCAGGAAGGGATCCTCCTCCAGCTGGTGGAAAGCCAGTAGGACCATCTGAACCACCTTATCCACCATCAGGTCTTCCCTGTCCCACAGAATCCTGCTTGCTGCAACTCTGTGCCCTCAGCTCCCCTTGGGCTCTGGCCTTGACTCACCTTCAGCTCTGCCTAGTACCACCCTCACCTCCACCCCTGTCTCTTCTTTGGCTCTGCCCAGTAGCGCCCTAGGTTCTGCCCTTGACTCAACCATGACTCCACCCAGAGACACCCTTGGCTTCAACCCCAGCTCCCCTTCAAATCCACCCAGAAAGGCGCTCAGCTCCTTTCTCCTAACACCCCTTGTCCGACTGATGCTCATCCTCTTCTCTCTTGCCTTGCTGTTGCACACAACGGCTCTTCTTGTCTTCTTGGCCAGTTGCTGCCAAGGAAGGAGGGCACAGTTTGGCCTAAGGAGTGCCAACTCCTCTGCCTGAAGGAAAGGGGGACCCTTATACCCCCCAGAAGAGCTCACTACCCACTGACTACCTGAAGACCCCTTGCCTCTGCAAAACCCCCTATGTCAGCTTCTCTCACCAAAGCACCACACAGCAGAGATCTGGTCAGTGCTGCAGCCAGGCTCAAAGGCAGGCACCCTGGGCAAACCCAGCTGGGTGTGCAAAGCAGCTGCCACAGAGGCTGCATGCCCCTGCTTACAGGAGCACTCCAGGTGCTGCCTGGACTGCAAAGTGCCTGGGCCATTTGCCTCCTCAAATGTAGTAGGATCCCTATTTCTGCCTGGATGTTAGTCCACCAGCTCTATCACCTCTCACAGAATTCCAAAGTATCCTCACGAAAACGAAGCCATGCTTCTGCTGTTGTGGATTCTAGGCACAGAAGAACAGCTTTGCTCTCCTGATTGCCTGGCTTGCAGACCCAGTGAATGCACAAAGGCTCCTGGGAGCCTACTTCCTTTCGAAGTATCAATTCAGAGGGGATGGGATCTCTGCTCATCGTCACTTCTCTGCATACTACAGGTATTTCAGGAAAAACCTCAGAGAAGAAAGAAGTGGCCTGGACTTCTTCCAGTTTTAGAAATCCCTTGAACTGCTGAATATTGCTAATCTTTCAATACAGTATGCTTCCCACTGAATGGAGCTTATGATCTACAAACAAGTTTACTTACAGTCATTGCTGGGTGGCCTTGTTTCTTCTGCATCAGTAAAAAAGGAAATGCCTGGAATGCCTAAAATGGAACAGACATAACCCAGTGTTCAGTTCATCCCTTCACAAGAATAACTTCTGCTCTGAAAGCTGAAGTCAAGTCCTGGCCTTTTGCATCACTGCTTGTCAGTATAGCCGAGACTGGAAAGTGGAGTACCAGTACCTACTGCACTGATAGTAACCCCATCAAACAAAGCTTCCTGCTTACTCTTTAAGAAGCAGGGCAACCTTCACTACTTTTGAGTTGCAGGAATGACAACAGCTATTACATCTTTCTTTTTTGTTTCTAATATTCATATTAACTGTGGGGGACATTTCAAGAGAAAGTGCTTACATAGGGAAAAAAAGAAAAATCCACCTCTTTAAACAGCAATTAAAAATATCTTTAAGAAGTCAGACTACAGACTTTGTAAGAACTTAGCACTCTATGACAAAGAGGGGTGAAAAAGGAGGGTGAAAAGTTTGGTGTAGGAGCCTTCCTAAACTCAACTAACCTCAAACCTTAGCTGTGAAAGCACTCTCATTCAAAGACAGTTAGCTACACTCTGCAGCAGATGGGTAAATACCATTCATTTATTATTCGTTTTCTTCTAAGTCCAGAAAATTCTTTCACTCCTTTCACCTAAAATAACATTGCTAATGTCATCATAGGGAAGGGGTTTTGTTAAATTAGAAACTGAAAAAAAGTGTTACTCTTAACACACCACTGGAGGAAGAGGAAAAGAGCTTGTAAGTAAACCCATGAGGCAATGGTAACCTAAGAGTTCTTTACCAATTAAATGCCCAGTCTTCTAACAGGCTTCTCCCCTCAGCAATGCTGTTGTCAGGAAAATATGGAGAAATATGTTTGTTTGCAATAAACATCTACTTGCTTGTTTGTTTTTTTTCTAGAAAAGTATATTTTAACCATTACTGATGAAAAATCTGCATCTGGTATGATATAGCTCTGTACTGCAACTACCCAGCATAATCTGTGACTCTGACACTTTTACTCTAGGATTCAAACAAAGGTTCCTATTCCTGAAGCTGACTGGGTTTCTACTGATGGGCACACCCTTTAAAAAGCTCTGCTTTTGCTTTCTGTGAGCTAGACTGCTGCATGTGTGTGAAGGTCCAACCTTGCAGTCTTTTCCCTCTGGATATCTGTGCCTATACAGCTACCTTGTCTGGGTGAGTGGAAGAATTATAGGCAATGGCAAGAGCATGTCCTTTCTATATCCCTGAAGACAATGCTTAGCAAAAACAGAATTTCAGTCTGGACCTTGGAATCATTACTTTCATTCATTACTCAATTTGCTTCTATTATTTTAAACCTTTAAAGCATGACTAGCAGGGAGAAGAGATTTCAAGATATTGTTAAGGTTCTCTGGCTTCAAGCATTCTGAGGCTTCAAAGCAACTCAGATCACGTTTCTGTTTGCCTATCTGGCTACCTGGCTATGGGGGTGGCTGTCTGCCTGGCTAGCTACCTGGCTACCTAGCTTTGGG
Source organism: Galbula dea (assembly GCA_013399015.1). Classification (NCBI taxonomy): domain Eukaryota; kingdom Metazoa; phylum Chordata; class Aves; order Piciformes; family Galbulidae; genus Galbula; species Galbula dea. The sequence continues at coordinate 82,312 of VWZX01011115.1, forward strand.
GCTGCCCATCTATCTCCATGTCCTGGTTTGGGTTAGAACAGAACTAATTCTGTTCAGTGATTTTACTTTTTAGCTGAAGCTCCTCTAAGAAACTGCACTTTCTGAAACTAACAGCATGTTTTCACAGACACTGCCAGCTTCTAGCAGCGATAAGGCCTAATGTTTAGATTTACAACCAGGGATTGGTAT
>VWZX01011115.1:87500-107422 GCA_013399015.1 Galbula dea
TTGAAGCACTAAAGGGGAAGAACCATATGGTTTTAATTGCAGGGGGTTTTATGCAACTCCAGACAAAAGGAAAGACAGACTGTTAGTCAACCTACTAAAGCAAGATATGCATCATCAGCACTAGTGCTCTGGGTTCAGTGCTCTCCTCTTGACTCCTAGCACTTTTTATCTCCATTCTGTAGCCAAGAGTTAAAGTGCTACTGCTCTGATCTGCTTCCCTTCACAAACCTCAGCTATCAGAGTGAGAAAGAGCAAAGCAGTAATAAACCTGGTGCTGGAACCCAGACCCCAGAAGGTACAAATGGGCTCTAGGTGACCCCACTCTGACAGTGGGGTTGGACTAGGTGATCTCCAGAGGTCCCTTCCAAGCCCTAACATTCTGTGATTCAACACAGTACTGCTCCATATCTCTGCCACTTGATGCAGTTTTCCTCCCCAAATCTGGCTCAGGCCCTCTGCACAGTACCTCTAGGGATCCAAGTGCCTCCAGGCACTAAGCAAAGAGATGCTCAAGATGTCCAGATGCCTTTTAATGATCAGCTATCCGCACTGAAGCCTTTGGCAGTGGTAGACTAAGGACAGACATGTGACTCCCCAGGAAGACTTGGATCCCTCAAAAGTGAGGACCACAAGCAGCAGAAAGTGCCAAAGGCACCCTGAGCCAACAGGCTGGAACAGTCTGTTACCTGCATGGGCCTTTCTGCTCCTTTGTCCCATCAACATTATTCACAAAGTTGTTTATGAGAAAGAGGAACTGACAGTCCTCTACCCAGCATAAATTTTAGGGCTCCATGGAAATTAACTGCTAGTAAACGACCAGCTCTGACAATCCAGGCCAAGGAAATGCAGTTTTTGCAAGGACTGATGCCCAAGTATCAAAGTGCATCTCTTTAGGAAAGCTAAAATGATTAGCTTAAATGATTTTAGAAAAGCAAATGATTTTGCCCAAAGCACTAAGAACCACATTGGGCAGCAAGAAAAAGAAACCTGCCCAACATTCATGGCAAATTTCATTTTCTAGCAGTAACCTCTCTTCCTTACTGCTCCACGAGCAAGAGGACTGTGGAGCTGGGACAGAAAGAGAACTCATTTTCCTCCAGCATCCATCACCTGTGACAGGTTGTGACATCCATCAAGAGACCTAAAACATGTAGAAGTTGCCAGCCTGTCTTGTGCACCACTGTAATGCCTCAAGACACAAACCTTTCAAAGCTGGGACAAAGAGCACATGAGAAGTCTTCATTAACATGGGAGGGAGAAAAGACCAATACAGTGGAGGTGAGAGAAGAAACATACATGGTGCCTGCCATGGGGGGAGGCTTAACAACAACTGTAACAGCAAGGTGAGCATGTAGACTGGGCTGCAATAAAAATACCCAGCAGAAACTAACTGATAAGCACCATCCCATCTGACTGTGACAGAGGCTGACAACTTACTGCCTTGCTTTATCTTTTGCTGTGTAATTTCATCAGCTTTACAACAGCTTCACTCTTTACCTTCCAGTAGCCTTGTCTCTCATTTCAGGATATGAAAGTGTAACACAGTAATGTTCACACTCAGGAAATTAAAGCTACCCCATATCTGGTTTAATCATCAGGATACTTGCTTCTATTCTAGAACACATAAACTGCCCTTTCCCTGCCTCAGGTCCCTTCCCCCAAAGGAAAACAATCATTCAGGAAAACAACCTTACCTATCATTCAGCATTACTCAGCCTGAGACTGAGTCATCTACTATCTCCATTCATCAGCATCAAAACTTTACTTGGAAAATGTTGGCAAAACAGCTTGGCAAATACTGGCAAAACAAGAAGTTTGTGAAGAGTTAGACCATTCTCAATCTTGTATCTTCAGCTTTTGCACAAGAACAGGCATGACAGCAATAATTATAGATAGATTCATTTTATCTAATTCAAGACACCACCCCTCACCCACCCCCAAGCTGTTCAGGATTACTGCTTAATTTCTGATACTACAAAACTGATACAACTCCAGAGAGCTAGAAACACAGTGCTACAAAACAAGCCCTATTCTCTGTGGTTTATCATCATCACCCACACCCTATCTGCTAGCTCAGAAATTCCAGAGAAAATCTCATCAGTCCTCCTAAGTCCAGCAGTGGAGAATTTTAATCAATACTTTGAACTAGACTCCAGAGGATCTAGATTTACTTCACAGATCTGACTGTTTTCACACCAAGCAAAGCTAAGTCATTTAGATCTACAGCTAACAAAGTACTTGGTAATACTCAATCAAAGTACATGGTAATACTCAATCACCACACAGTAGAATCACACACTGAGTCAGACCCCTTACATACCCAGAAAGCTCAGGACCCTTTGTTACCTACCTAAACAACTTATAGGAAGTAGTGAAAAAGAAAATGAGACCTGATCCTCACTTGCAGGTAGCTGCCATCTCTCCCAGCCTGAGAGGCACAGCCTTAATTCTAACATATAAAATCTGGGTTTGTTGCTGTTGTTCCCCATCCACACAACTCTCCTTTTGCAGTTGTTTCCACTTTGCAAATAAAGGCAAGTTCTCTGTTGGTCTCTGAAAAACCAGATACCTCACTCTCCTGTCTCCTAATCACATCTTTGCAGAGCTGGAGAGGTTTACCTTCCAACCCTTCCAACTAATATTTGAGCATGTTACATATGTTATGTGCTTACTAGTGCAGGGGCCAAGGTGCCACATTACTGTGAATAATGTCAGGTGGGATATTTGCTGCATCTTTTCATGTTATTAGCAAAAAATCTTCTAAAAAGGATCCTACACTGAGCAATTTATCAAGTGCTTCTTTCTTTCCTTTCTAGCAGGATGGAGAAGTGGGCTGCCCATTTATACCAGATAACTGTTTACTGGCCAATGGGTCAGGTCCCACCAATGCTGTCCCAAAAACAAACAAGGCTGCACAGCTTCCTTCTCTTTCTTTTTTTTACAGTACCTCTGGGTTTGCTCTGCTAGGAATAGGTTTGTGAAATACCAAAAATTGGACCACTTCAAGTTAAATATATCAATAAATTGGGGAAAAAAGTCTATATCTTGGTGCACCAGTTAACAATCTGCTCCCAGCACTAGGGCAAGCACAAATCAGAGCACTGATCTCCAGCAGGTATATTGCAAAATGCATTTTTCTGCCCTTAGCTTTTGCTGGGCTAAGAGTCTTCTCAAACACCTGCAATTATTCCTCCAGAACAAGTATCTAGAGGTGCTCTGCCAAAACAAACCATGTAATAATTGGCTAATAACATTAACTTTAATGACATTACAAATGAGTTTGCTGTTCAAAGGTCTACTGCATGCTCACCTCTCAAGGCAAACCAGCTGGTTGGGTGCTAAATCATCCACCTTTTACTTTCATGAGCAAGTGAAATGGGGAGAGGAGAAGCTGAGCTGCCATGTGATTTCTAGTACTCCAGCTGGTTGCACTTCCATCTTCTTGTTAAAGAGAGAAAAATTGTATCCTATTAGTTTGTATCCTTTGCATGAACCTTTGCATGAACTAGAACTTCTTTTGTTACTGTTGTGTGACATTCTTTACAGTCCCTTCCCTATAAAATGTCTTTCTTGAGCAAATACCTTTATGTAAAGCAAAGTAGTATATGCACTAGAAGAAAAACTGTGATTACATTTAGCAGGTATTACACAGAATTATTAAGTCTCACCAGTATAATGTTTTCAGCTACAAAATATGCCAGGGAAAAACATGCAGGATTAAAAAACCCATGAAAATATTTTGCATAAGCAGAATGATGTGCTGCAAAAGTAGCTGTTTTGACTGATGCTATCAATCTAGGATCAATCTAGCTGTATCAGCAGAACAGCACTACTTTGAACTTCTAGAATCTGGCACAAACACAACCAGCATGAACACTTTATCAGTCCCTCTAAAGAAAACTGGCACCAGAGTAAGTATACTAAAGAGAACAATAAGATACACATGTTATCAGGGTTCCACTGGCAGGCACTTATTGGGTTACAATTTATAGCAAATAAATACAGGCACCAAGAAGGTGAAGCTCAGTAGGTCAGTCACCACAGCAGAACCAAACATGTCCCTCCAGGGTGAGACGGAAATCATGATATAATTTTCATGTTGGGAGAAGACTGTAGTTTTCATATGAGACTTCCTATAGATATGCCCAAGATTCATAACTGGACTCCCTTAAGCTTTTACCCACTGAGGGACAAAAGAAAAGACATTCAAAAGGAATCTCTGTGGTGGGCAGAGGACTTTAATTTAAAGAAATGAAAACAACCCCTTTCTGTAGGCATGCAGTTTTATTTGTTGCTGATAGAACTACTTGCCTCTACAAAAGCACAATGCAATACCTGACATGTTAGCCAAGTTTACAACAAGAAAGCACATACAAAATAAATAAAAAGAATGTAGAATTTGAAAAGTTGCCCAAAATACCAAAAAACCTTTCATGTGAGATTTTTGTACCCATCAATGCTGACTGGCCTGATTCTTCATTTCTCATCAGGCCAGGACAAGGAGGGATATTCCTATTAAGCCACAGAACAATGCTGACACACATACAAGAAGTGTGACTTGTCCACTCTTAAAAAAGCTGCTAACTGGAGAAGTGAAGTTCTGGAACTGCCTTCCAAAATAATTTGGCTGATGCAAAAAAGCATACTTTAAGATAGAAGGCAAGTTTAAGAGTGCTTGATCTATCACAGTGACCTTCTTTGATCATAAGAAGGTTCTTCCTTCATCTATGTCATTGTAACATCACAATTGTCCAACAAAGTCAGTTTGTAATGGCATTGTGCACATATCCATCATAAACCACTACAGTAAGAACAATGCAATGGAGAGGGAAACAAGGGTAGACAGTTTAGAACAAAAGGTTTTTTTAAAGCTCATTGTCACACACCTTTGGGAAGATCATCACTGAATAAGATGACATGCTGGAGTCTAACACTGCCTTTGGGTTCTACTGAGAGTACATTCTTTATAATATGACAGTACTAAGAAAAATATTATTCACTACACAACAGTCAATACAAGAAACAATAAAGATGTTCACTAACCTCACAAAATCACTTTATGTTAATACTGAAAAGGACCTTGCTTCTTAACCAAAACTATCTCAATCTGTAACACCCAAAGCATGTGTGTTAACCAATCAGCACTTAGATATTTATTGGAACAGCATTGACATCACTATGAGAGCATACAAAAATACAAATAACTTAGAACTGTTGGCAAACAAAAAAAACCCAAAAAGTCAAATTGTTGAAGAGATGATCTCACACTCTGGTGCAGTTTGCATTTCAGATCTCATAGTTTCTGAACTTCCTCAGGAGCTCTGATGGAGCATCCCCTGACCAGCGGAAACGTAAGTGCCAGTAATTTGCCTCTGAACATCCTGGGGAAAAAAGGAGAAAGGCAAGGAAATGATTACAAACATGTAGAACATGAAGTTGTCTAAAAACTGATAATCTTCCTCCCAAAAAGTAAGTAAAAAATTGGTCACTTCCAGTGCTCTTGATTAGCAAGGACGAACTCTGTATTCTTGACACTGTTTCAACAAGAACTCAAGGCAACACCGAACTGAAAGGTATGTATCAGCTGGGAAGAGGCCCAAGGAGAACAGTCAGAACAATGGCAGTCCAGAAAAGAGGATGTGCAAAGATAAACAGAACAAACTGCATTTTCTTAATCTAAAGAAGAGAAGATAGAGGATGACAGAAGTGTGAAGGGAACGGCCCTTTCCATATACAAGGGAGTAAAGGAGTTTTTCAGCCCCTACACTGTGTTTTTATCATGGATGGGCTGTTAATGGTAAAATATGATCTTCCTAGACCAGGAAGCTGAAACCTCTTACCAGACATGTATTACAATTTTTTACTCAGGATGAAATAGCTACGTGGAGTTGTAGTCTGAAATTCTTTCAGACCAGCAGACAGGAGCTGAAAATATCCCAGTTTAAAAGTGAAATACAATATAAGAAACTTTCCTGGACCACACCAAAAGCATTACCAACATCCTAAACATCAAGTATGAACACTGACATGCAATTCCAGGGCCTGTCAAATAAATATATTGTAGTACTAACAAATATTAGTATAAACATGTGGTCACTGGATAAATGAAGTAGGTATTTGATGGGCTTGATATTTTTCCCATTGAAGTCTATGGAATTTAATTTAAAACTTAAAAATATTAAGAGAAAAGATGTCTGCAAAGTAAGCACACACACAAGGACAAAGATGATGATTTCTTTAATTTGAAACCTCACTGTTCTACAAAGGATACAGTGATGATATAATTACCAAAAACCAGCAAACAGGATAATATTACAGAGCATAATTCTTCTACATTAATTTTTCAGTTACGCCTCACATACATTATTTGTAGCATTTTCTTATCTTTTTTCTGCATTCCACAAATGTTTGGGATGAAATCAGGTTTTGCTACTCTCATAGTTCAACTTAATTTCCTGTTTGATCAAGCTGGGAAGAAATGACAAGGACTTCCTTTAAAAATAGTTCTCTGATAACAGAAGCCTAAGATGATGAAACTCCTGAAGGATCAAGCAGAACAGAGGGTGGCCATTGGGCTAAATAAACTTTGATCCAGGAATGCTAACCTACACAAGAGACAGGAAATACTTAGCTGGCCAGGTGACAGCTTTTAATTTATCTAATTTATAATTAAACCATTTATTCTGGTGCATGGACCGCACCAGAAATACAAAATACAAACAGAAGCCTCCAAGTCTCAGTTTTTAGTCCTCATTAACTCATCAGATGCAAACTGTGCAGAAGTATTTAATGCTGGATAACAAAAAAAAAAAAAAGAATGTCTAAGTATTTTATTTAAAGTTACTTTAAAAAAAAAAATCACTGAAAGTAATTGCCTTTTTTTTCTTTAATTTTTTTTTATTTTGGTGTACCAGCAGAATGGAACTTTCCATTTTGGTTTAAGAAGAACAGGGGATTTTATACTTCAGTTCTTGGGTTTATTAGCAAACAAGCAAGTAAGCATGGGATAGGGAGGAAGAAAGGTCTGAAAGCTCCAAAATTCAATAAACAATACACAACACAAACCCCAAAACAAAATCCCAACTCAAAACCACATTAAAAAAGCTCCCAGTTAAACCATTATTATCCTGGAGAAAAATTTCTCATAACTAAAAGCCTCTGTTTCAGGCCAACCCCTGGATACTGTAATTTTCTGTAACTGCTGGTTTCACTTACTTGGGGAGTCTGGATTCTCTGAAGACTGTGGTTTCACATCAGGAATTGCAACATCTTCTTGGTCCCTGTTCCCATCTGACAATCCATCTTCATTGCTTTCAGTCTGTTGGGTCCAAATCTCATTAGTTATGCTGTTGCTACTATTCAGGTCAGGAGCTTCCAGCATTTGGTCCTTCTTACTTTGGACAGCCCAGTGCATTGACTAAAGAAATGCAGAAAATAACAAAGAAAGACCTAATTCCTATGCTTTGAAGGATCTGTAATCAACTTGGGTTTTATTTCTTGTATTGCTGTAATAAATGTTTAAACAAAGCACATACCACAGAGATTAGCTTGCAGGTCAACTGGATAGGGGAAAGCATGGTTACAGATTGCAAATAGCATTTCAGAGGAGAGTTGATGTCTGGTGGGGATGAAGAAAAAAATGTACAAGTGCATCAAATCATTCTAAGGGACCAGTTTCTTCTGCCATGATTTCAGACTTTTTTTAAGGGGGCTTGAGTGACTTAGAAAATGTCAAAATTGAAATGTTCAAAGCTGTCTTTGACTTCAAAGTACCCTTTGAAAGCAAGACAATGTTAAAAGGTTTACTATTCAGGTCTGTGGAATGACTTCTGTCTGGAACTGAACCATGACAAGATACTTCCAGGAAACTGGTAAATACATCATGCTTTGGTTGAAGAGGCTCTCAGACTTCTCTTGTAAGCAGAACTGAGTTGGGCAGAATTGGCATGGGAAACTTTTATTCACCTGCCTTAAAATATGACCAAGTAGACTTGTAACTATCATTCACCCTAGTAAGGCAGAAAACACCAGAATCAAACATTATGGAATTAAGATCTGCTAGGAACATGCTACTGAATTATCTCATTGGCAAAATTAGGAGGTAAAAACAACCCTCAGAACATCTGTCTCTGTCACGAACCACCACACTACCTCAGCAGGGCCCTTACAAAGGCCTCTGTGAAGCACAGGGTTCCAAGGAACCTATCTCCTAGATTTTTCAGTGAGCTCTTTATTTAATCAGAGAGCATGAAAACCTATCTGAGAAGCAATATACCAAAAGAAGAACATATTATAGAAAGGTCCTAGATTTAATGTAATTTGGAAAATAAAAGGTTCCTATAAAAGGAAAAAGTGTGCTGAAGCATTTGAAAACAACCCTTAAGTTACTTCAACTTCATACAATACACATAAAAGCAGCATCTTGATAAATTCACTCTTAAACTACTAGTCTAAACCCTTCCTATGAATGGTCTTCTAGAGCCATTTTTTCCTGTTAATGCCCTTAGTGCAGGAATCACACTGCACAGTGCCCACCTCCAAACCCCACCATGGGAGCAGAAGTGTTGGAACTCATCCCCTCACTCACTAGAACATCTTGTCTGGACCAGACCCACCTTCCTCTCCTTCCAAAAGCCCAAACCTAGAGATCACCAACCGTTTTCACAGAGTGGCTCAGGGCCTCCCATTGCTGGAAGGGAATAGTAATCTTGCTTCGTCGCCAGTAATCGTAACGAGCTCGACTCTCTTCATTAGTGAGAGTCTCCTTAGCTTGCTGCAACTTCTGGAAATTCTCCACTAGAACACAAACAAAAAAGATAATAAAGCCAGTATTCTTTTCAGAGAATTTGATTCAGATGTGAAACATCTGCTAGTAATGGCTTAGAGCAAACAGAGTAGAGGAGACAGAAGGAAAATTAAGTGACAAAGGTATGTGGTTGCTCCGCTTACAGCTTTGCATGGTTTTAGCTGGCTTTAGGATCAGAGTACCTTTGGTGGACAAATGATACCCTTTTCAAATGAGGACTAAAATGCTTTCTTGTCTATCACCTTCTAAATCTCCTAAGTTCAGAGAAACTTGCAGAGTAGAGCAGGCAAAAGGCACACGTCACCCACTGCAGACAACCTTAAAGAAGGAAATGGAACTAGAGCAATAATGCTTAGAAGGAACACACACCCAGAGCAGCAAGGAAGACAGAGCAAATAACAGCAGCAAAAGAACATGAGCAGGGGAAAAAATAAAAATAATAAAAAATAAATTAAAAAAAAAAGTCAAGCAACATGGATGAGTGAGAAAAGGAATCTAAATATAGTTAGAACTAAGTAAGTTGTGCATTTTATGAGCTATGCTTTCTACATATGCTCAACTGTTGCCTTGAATACCAGACTGCTCTTGTTTTTCTCTACAGGATAATACTTCATGAAATGGTTACTAAGGATGCAGCTGCATGTTACTATTTGTAGAAAGGTTATAAAGATTTAGATTTTATCAATGAGTCATATTTGGTTACAGTGATCTAGTAGTATTATACATTATCCCAGTTTACAAATTAGATTTCTTCTGACATACACTAAGCCCAAACACTAATCAAAACTAGTAACTAGAAATCAAACAAGAGACAAGAGGTTCAGGGGGCAGCTCTTTGGTTTCTAGTGTTAGTAACAGATAAAAAGTCTACTTTAAATACTCTTTCCTGATTTTTAAGCTAATTAAATAAAAAATAAAAACTTTCACCAGGACTGTGAAATGGAATTTAACATAAGTACAGCACGTTCAAGGAAATGGAGAATGACATATTTCTTCTTGACAAACAAAGCTGCTCCAAAATTTGGCACCTGGCCACCCTTTTTGAGTTATTTACGTTCAGTGAATTGGGGGATGGGATGGAGGGACTGAACTAGGGGGTGGTGCAGGCAGAACAGGACTAGTCAGTCTAATAGTCTCTTGTTTCCCTGCTGCAATAGCCAGAATTTTCTGCAAAGTTGATTCCATTTGTACCCAAGCTGTAATTTAGAATCAATTAAATATTAACAGTGAGGTTATTGTTAATAGGTGGTGGATGGTCTCTCACACACCAAATCTCAGGGGTTTCCTTCTCAGGGAATCACAAAGTTTAGAAACCCACCTATTTCACCTTGTAAAACTCCCCTCCTCCCCACATACTCCTTGTCAGCTCTCTGGTTCTAGGCTAGGACAGTACATGGATCAGGAAAGCCAGGCCCTGCTGCAGTGTACAAGTCTCATTTAACATCTGCTATAATCCCAGGTGTGGATGAGGCCAAACTCACACAAGCAGGTACGCTTTGGTGTTCAGTTTATGCTTATGATGTTTGGTTCAGAGTTAAACTAATAGGAAGAATGCAAAGGAAAAGTTTTGTGCATTCATCAAAATGAGCAGCATAGAATCATTAAGGTTGGAAGAGACTGAGCCTCCTCTTCTTCAGTCTAAGCAACCCCAGTTCCCTCAGCCACTCCTCATAAGACTTCTCCAGCCTTGTTGCCCTTTTCTGGACAGGAGAATATTTAATTATTATATAATGAATTTTTGGTGGTGACCATAATTATGATCAGAACAACCTTTATTATAAGAATATAAACTATTCAGACATTGGCTAGAGCTGACTAGAGTCATCTTATGGTCATGAATGGGTAATATTGTCTCCAAATAACTCAGGTGCTGCTTAGCCATTACAGGTATGAAGAACTGCACGCTTTCATAAAGGCAAATGTTAGCTCTGCAAACAGATGCCTACTCATGTGGTGCAGCCTTCTCTTTATTTCCAGTCATTCAATTACATTAAAAGAAACTAAAGTACATTTAATATGTTCCCGATGGACCTGTTCATGGAAGAAAATTAACCAGCTGACGCAAGTATGGCACTTGCATACCACCCAGCATGGAAGCAGGCCAACTTCCCAGGTCTACAAAGGGATACCCTTCATCAGTAATTTCTGGATTAAAAGATGTTCTACCATAGAAAGAAAAAAACTGAAGGCCTAGGTTAAAAAAAAAACCAAAACAAAAAGTCCGAACAGTGCCTTCCTGCTCTATCACCTAGTAGTGTGCCAGTGTTAGAAAAGAGTATTAACACTTGCTGTTTAAAAGACATGACAATTTAAATACCTTGGGGAAAAAGACTATTGAATAATGTTTTAAGAGTGAATTTAATATTTTAGTCACGTTAATAATAGAAAAAAAATAGACTTTAAATAAGACTACGTACCAGCTTTAGGGTTTCCAGGCTGTCTGTCAGGATGACATTCAAGGGCTTTAACCTTATATTCTGCAAGGATTTGTTCAACCTAAAGAAAATGCTGAGACTTAAAAGGCAGTAAACACATACACACTGAAAAGATTTTCCAGTTAGCTTTCTGAAGGGGATTGGGAGGAGAAACAAAGAATGCTGAAAGATTTTTTTTTCCCTATTCAGTTTTAGAGGATTCAGTACAAGCAAAATAGGTAACAAGAACCATCTGTCAGTGACACTGCTTATTTCCTTTCATTTTCCACACACTGATCCTTATTCTTGGTTTTGTGAAGCTCAGTAAAGTTGGCTTTAAGAACAATGTGTCACGAATGCACACCCAAAACCCCTTCCTCACATTTGCCAACACAGGCAAAATGCATCACTTCAGATGCTCTTCACTTTGTTTAATCAACTCTTAAAGTCTCACTGCAAGAAGCAAAGACCTTCTGTATTGTCAACTATCAGTTTGTGGCCATGGGTATCTTTCTCCATATCATCATATCATCACAGGAAATTCAGCCAGTACCCCAAAGCTAGAGGACTTTAGTCAGTCAGAAAGCAGTTTACATTCTTCCTGACAAGTACATTTTCTATGCAAAAAAGTTGGCTTGGAATAGAATAAAATTATCACCAGTATTAGAACATTAGCATGTATTATTGTGTTAGTTAATTACAAGCTCCCCCACAGTTTATAGTATCATAAAGTATTACAACCACTGGAAAAACAAAGCCATATCAACAGTTACCAAAATACAGGAAACCACTGGAATGAGCATCAGCTTAGATTTTTCAGTTCTCTGATTTTTTAAAGTGTTTTGATTCTTGCTATAATTCAGAAGCCAAAATTTCTATCTTTCCAGCTCATCTTAAGCTTTCACAACAATTTGCCCTAAGATATTAGCTGCTATTCTTCATCATGCCAAAAAAGCTGTTTATGTAAATTTCTCATCCTCCACACCCTGATATCCATGTACAATTTAAACAATTTGCTTAAAAATCAAGACTTAAAACATTTTTTCTTTAGAATAACCTTATAGTTCACTCAACTTAGCTGGCCAGATTTGTTTGTCATATGCTGGGAGAAATGTGATCTACACATTTTTTTAAGACTCCTACACTTTTTGACTCTTCTCAGTGCCTTCTACCAGAGGGACAGACAGAAGGTGCTATACTTCAGTCAGTAAGACACTTTAAAAAAATATATATACAGTGTACAGGGAACTTGTTGAAACTGGTTACTATATAGCTACCCACCACCTCTAAAACTTAGTTATATAAAGGGGAACTTTAAAGTTAACCTATGTATAGCTGTAGAGGCATACTGTGGAAGTCTTCAGTTTAATAAAAATAATCAGCAGAAGGAAAAGTTTATAGGGAGCTTATACAAAATAGATGAAATTTATAGAAAATATAATATATACTCTATATAAATTTTACATAATCTAAAGTATATAAAATTTAGATAAATTATATTATATATAATTTTTATAAAATATTCAGTGAACTGCTTTACAAAAAAAGGTATCCAACACCCACTCTATAGGAACAACACTGTTCTTGGAAGAAGGATGTAGATTAAATCTTCCCTCTTCCTCTCAAGTCTGAAGATGAACTAGGTGTCCATGAGCTCAATTGTCCAAGAAGCCAAGAATGAACATGGGCGTTTACTTCACTACAGGGAAAAATCTGTAGAAACTGAGACTACTTGTGCCTAAACACTGCACCTAAATAAAAAATAATCCAGGAAAATCTGCTGCTTCTCTCAACAAATAATACTTCACAGATTATTTTTCAGAACCCATTAGCATTTATTCACTTTTTTCTTTACTTTTTAAGCGATTTGAAAAATCATCATCATCTGTAATTGAACGATGCATTAATTGCTAAGCCCTTTGGGAATTAGCGTGAGGTAGAAAAGGAGAATTAGCAGCTGGCAAATAAGCCTACATAGAAACTTTAACACCGCCCTCTGCTGGGATGGCTTCTTGGGAGTTAGCTCAGAAAAAGCTTTAGAGGAGTTAGCTCAGGGAAAGTGTTAAATTGCCTTCGGTAATAAACCGAATAGGCTTTCCTAGTATGCTTTCAGGGACAGAGAACACAGAGGTATTTTCCCAGGATTTGACTACTAGGATAGAGCATCTTTTGAGAGCATCTTTTTAAACTTCCTGAGAAAAACACAGTTTTTATCCTAGCTAAGTTACATCCTTTATTACAGCAGAAGAATCAAAACTCCTCTTCCAAAATTGAAACTAAATTCCAGGTAATAGAACAACTAGATTAAAAAATATTAGCATACCACAAACTCAGACTATCCAAAAAAATGTTACATGGACACCTTTAGGAAGAAGAGCACACATTTTAGCTATAAATCATTCAACAATTGCTTGCCTAGATCTTACTATAAAGTGTGTATCTGCTATCAAAACAAATCAGCATTTAAAATCATTAATACAGTGAATGAAAAAGAGGGATGATCTTTGCTTTTCCTCCCAACCAATGAGTGCATATTTTAAAAAGCTTTTAAAAATATACATATATATATATAAAACCTCAGAAACTCAATAGCATTATCAGTGAGCTATAAACATTAATTGCATGGGTTGCACAAAATAGGGTTTTTCATCTTTTAAAACTGAAAATACATTCCAAAATATTACTTGGGTATTTTCAAATTTATGCTCATGATTCATAACCATATGCTGACCTAAACTAATGAATAAGTCATTATTTCAGCTGTATCTCTATTATAATCCTGGTTGATAAAGACACTTCTTTATAAGCCTTATCCTAGGCTCTTACCATCAGTACACAGATCAGATAACTGAGCTTTAGGAACGGAGATATTTCAAAGACACAAGTGGCAAGGGAGAAGGTTCACAATAATTTCAAATAGTCCTGCCTGGAGAGAGAAACAACTTCAAATTCCCACTGAAGATTGATAAGCATATCCAAAACGTTATCAACCTGGAGGGGAGGTGGGGAAGGCTTTTACCGTAGACAGTTCATCGCATCCTAGCAAGCCGTAGTAATCTTCCAAGTCATCCGGTCCACAGTTGAGAATCGCGTCCATCTGGATGGGGACAGCAGGCTTTGGCAGGCTGACACAGAAGGTGTGAAATAGGATCTCAATACAGAGCTCGCACAAGGGTTTCAAAGTAGCCTGGGAAACAGGCAATTTCCACTCAGGTCTACAGCTCTCTCCAGTGCTTTTTAAGACTGGCAGCTACCACGCACATGTCTTTTTGTGGAGCCCTCTGCCTGCCATTGGTCCCTGCAGGATGCCAATCTGGTTGCACAAGGTTGGCAGTGCTCCCTGGGAGTTGTAGTTGCCAAAGTCCCTTCGGCATTAAACGGTCGCTCTGGTCGAGACTGAAAAGAGTTCCGCATACTAAAATTCAGCTGTAGTGGACATTCAGATCAGGCCATTGCATGTATAGCCACTTCCAACCAGGCACAAACTTAATGGCTTCCCTGCACCTGACCCTACACAGACTAACATCTCTTTTCTGCTTGATTTTTATTAACTTCTACCACAGTCTGTGACATGGGGATTATGTGAATAATTATAGAAAAGAGTAAGGATTACTACCAAAATAGCAATTGCAGGGCTGCAAACTTTTGAGAATGAAACACTGACCTTCACAAAGGAAGGGGCAAAGCCCTTTGAAAGCTACCTAGGGTACACACATACCACTCTTTCAAAATAAACAGCTATTGTACATTGGTTGCATGTCTGACAAAGTCAAGACTATGAAAAGACAACCCAAAATACTTACTACCTACAAATTTACAAATTAAGCCTACAAACTGAGACTTTCTCATGCTAAATTACTTTCAAATTGTGCCTTGAAGGTCTGTATTGAGTGCAAAATACATTTCTCGTTAAACTCATTTTCCACTGAAGGGAAATACCTTTAATTTGGAACTGTGGTTACAGATCAAGGTCTCAGGTATATTTACTGTAGCATCTCCTAGGATCTACTGTTGTGAAAAGATTACTTCCTAGGGGTAATACTAACCACTTGCTGAAGTTTTTCCCTTGAAGCCTAAGTAGCTCTATTTTCACTTTTCCCAGCCCCAC
This sequence comes from Galbula dea, assembly GCA_013399015.1. NCBI lineage: Eukaryota > Metazoa > Chordata > Aves > Piciformes > Galbulidae > Galbula > Galbula dea. The sequence goes on from VWZX01011115.1 coordinate 102,829, forward strand.
AGGAGCTCTACAATCCAAGATGTTTCATGTCATTCAATATTGCTGATTATATGAACTACCACTTACAAAACAGATACCTTGAAGGGTTATACAATTTTAGATGCCGTGACCAAATAGGAGAGCCTATGCAGAACAGACACACAGGGCTAAGGCTACAACAGGTGTCTATTAATCAGTGAAGGACCAGTGGCCAACTGAATTATAAAATATTGAATATATAGTATCTGTGTTTACAAGTTCTTTATTTTATGATCTGTATTATTAATCTTTTGAAATGATCTACATATATTACTCATCCACTGCTTTCTCTTCAAGGTCATGTTGTCTGAAATTTCCTATTTCTACCGTATGTTCAGATAGCCTATTAAGATTATAAAATACAGAAAGTAAATGAAAACAAGCAGCAATAATACTAAGCAGCAAAGCACAAGCATCAGTGAAACCATTTAAATCTATTAGAAAACAGAACTACAATATTTCTCTGAGTACATAAAACACCAGATAACACTTTTTCAACAAAGTGGAAGAATTAGCAGCCACAAATCTCTTCTTCTCCCCCATTCCTAACTTAATAATAAACCAGAAAAGTATAGGAAAGAAAGCCTTTTAGCAATAGACTGTGTAAATATTTACATAGATTGTACTTTGAGGGAGGCTAAAAAACAAACAGCTGTCCCCCTTCCCAACAGGACTCTTGACGTACTGTTCCTGTCCAAGTGTTTCTTGTGTATTTGCGTAAGGTGAAAGGGAAGGCTCCTGAACCCTTTTCCCCTGCAGCTTTCCATGGGTATTCCTGCACTGTAAGGTGAACTGCAGCTCTAAGAGGTGGATTCAGATAACAAAACCCTGAGACTCACAAGCTGCTTGTTCAGAGGGAATTTGCTCACTGAAGACTTGTCTTGTTTATACTTCTGCCTGTTCAGACCAAATAAACAAGGGCTATGATACAATCTGCAGCAGCAACCACACTTGTGTCACGTGTGTTGTGTCCTCATCCCCCATCCCAAGATCTCCAGTGCTTGGGGCACAAAGGGTCCCCAAAGCACAGCCTAAAGGTTTTCGTGTGAAGGACACAGAATACTGATACTTTTACTGCTCCTACTGCCTCCAGTGGGACAACACACAGAGCATAGCATCAACAAAAGAACAAGAGAGCAAGAGAACCTGCATATAACATGCAAGAAAAAAAATATAAAGACTGCCTTCAGGACATAAACTTTATTTGAAAGAGAATCACAGCAGAGGAGATGGCACCCCTTATGGGTCTATATGTGATTTGGTTAGCATTGCTGAGAATGTATAAAGAATACCGAAAGTGAGGAAATCTCATGTGTGTTCTCTGTACCCAACCACAAACAAAACACTTCTATTCATTGCCAACATATCATCAACAATTTTGCTTGTTTAGAACAAAGAGTGAAACTAAATTCTGGTTCCATGTAACCAGAGGTTTACCAACAACTTGTAAAAGTCAAAAATGGCTTTTTAAATAAACCAGCAAGATCTGAAAATATTTAAGTTGAATTCATTCCCATAAGATACATTAAATCTTCCTGCACAAGTTCATCTCAACTGACTTCACAGAATCATTACGGTTGGAAGAGACCTCTAAGATCAAGTCTAGCCATCAACCTATCACCACCATGCCACTAGACCATAACCCTATGTACCAGATCTATACACCTTTTAAACACGTCCAGGGATAACTTCAGTTGTCTGGCTTCCTGCAAGCAGAGTACACATTTTCAAGAAGTTCATGGCACAGTCTAACTCAAATGAGCTTTGCATTTCACACTCCATCCTTGACCCCACACATGCTCAGAGCTGCAGAAACAGGAGAGGACCTAAACACCACCAAACCAACTTCCTGATCAAGGGACTACATAATTAACATGTACAAAAGCTTTCAATATTAGAATCAGCTTTAGGATCCTTGAATCGTTTCCTCACCAATCCCCTCACAGAAAGCTTTACATCATACATCTGTATCACACACTTTTACCCTCAGAAGTCTTCACACGAATAAGCACTGAAACAACAACATCAAAGCCACACCTCTCCATTTTATGCTGACAAAAGCATCTTGCACTTGCTTTTTAGGAAATCCAAATCTTGCCTCAGCTTCAACAAGGGAAAAAAAAATGGCTGCATAAAAATGTGCACAGAGTAACCAAAATGTTCTGATTCAAATAGCTTGGGTTTGAGAAATAGGTAGTAAGAGAGATGGCATGTACATCTTTTGGGATGCTGTCAATACCCTGAAAAAAAAAAACAAAAACAAAAACAAAACAGGAAAAAAATTACTCTCCCTCTGCAAATGCATATACCACCTATGAAGTCAAAATGACCCCTTTGAAACCAAAGCTCCACATATCAACAACTCTGACCCTAAGGCTTTTTAAAAGTTGTTGTTATCAAGGCCTGCAAGGGAGAAATTCTACCTGTTTAATCCTGGTCTTCCACTAAACTTAGGGATTCAGTTGCACAGAATTCACTAAAACTATTCTGCAAATACTTTTTGATGTTAAGTGGTACCATGAAACAAAAGAATATTAAAATTTATATCCATGAACTTTAGATCATGTTTCTAAGTTGGTAGAAGTCCATGGAAGTAGCAGAGTTCTACCCAGACAAGACTTGCAGATAGAGACACTACGTCCAAGAAAACCCACATATGGTACCTCTGTATTCCCTATACAGTAATGGTCCTCAATTCAGCATCACGCGTGGCCCCTAAGGATTGTCTCTACAATTGACATAACGGAACAGATCACTGGAAAACCAGAGATAACATCAGCTATTGGCTGTGCACATCCCACCAGAAAATGCTAATGTAAAAATGAATGAATTTCTGAAAGTCATTAAAGCAAGTCCCAACTCTTGCCATTTTCCATCAGGTCTCTCGTACACTACACAGGCTACATTCTTAAAACAGAAGTTGTTCAGACAGGTACTAAACCCCTTCCTGACAAAAAAAAAAACCAAACAAAAAAAACCCCACCTTTCCCGTAGTCAGGAGGTCAAGTCCTACCGAAAGTCCAACCTACAAATGCAAACCCTTTCCCAGGCAGACAGCAGGCACGCTAATGTCCCCGGCAGGAGCTGAAATCCTGTCGGTATTTCTCCTCTAGCCCTCCGCTCTATTTTGTATACAGAAACCGAAGAGCCGCCTGGAACCTCTCGGTACTGCTACCTTACAGGCAGACAAGCCCACAGGGAGCTCGCCCTGCGTTTTCCCTGCTGGGTTTCGCCCCATCAAGAGCTGTACGGAAGCCTAAGAACGTGAAACTTGCGCCAGAAAATACTGATTTTTTTTTTTCTGGGTAGGATGCCTTCCTTATCGGACATTTCGAACACCACGATAGAGAGGTCCGAAAGTTTCTCAAACGGCTTGTGACTAACGGTATACCGAGACCCGCGACAACACACCAGAGCCGCCATTTGCGAGGAGCATCGCGGCGGTGGACAGGACCGAGGAGCCTCAAGGTGGAAGAGGGAGAGGTGGCGGTGGGGCATAGCACAGACAACGTACGGGGTTCGCGATTCCCGCCAAGGCAGCGGGAGCAAGAGAGCAAGTTCACACTTCCCGCCCTGAGCACAGCGCAGTAAGAACAAGGCTGCAGGGCCCGGGCCTTACGCTCCCTCAGCGAGACCCTCCTCTCCTCTGCCCTGTGTCCTCCTGGGCCAGACCCGCGCGGAGACACACAACCACGTGACCGGAAGCCGCCAGGGCGGGAGAAGAGGCTGAGGCCTCACCGAGCGTCACGTGACAGGGCCGCGCCCTCCCCCGCCCCCATCACGTGACGCGATTTGTTGTTGTTGCTGCCTCCGCGGGGCGGGTGCCCGCGTGGGCGGTGGCGCGGTCACGTGCCGGGTTTAAATCGCTTCCCCTGGCCGTGGGGGAGGGGGTGCTGCGGAGGCGCTGCTGTGTTCTGCTGTGCCGGCCGGGCTGGGCTGGGCTGGCGGGAGGGGGGCGGCGGTTGCTGCTCCAAGATGGCGGACGCGGAGACTCCGCTCCTCCGTCCGCGCGACGGCAGCCCCGGCGACGCGGCCGAGAGCGCCGAGCCCCCTCTGAAGCGCCAGTGCCTGGACTCGGAAGACAGTGGCAACGGGCGGGGCGCGGCACCCCCACAACGGCCGGATCGGGGCGCGGGGCCGCCGCCCGCCGCCGCTGCTCCGGCGGAGGAGGTGCCGGGCGAGGCGGCGGGCGTCACCGCCGATGGCGACGGCAGCTGGGCGGCTGAGGAGGACGACGAAGAGGCGGCGGCGGTCTGGAGCTGCGCGGACAATAGGGCCGGGCTGCGGGGCCTGCCCCAGGCGGAGCCGCCTCCGCAGTCGCGGCAGCGGGGCCGGGGGGAGGGGGCGGAGGCGGTGCCCGGCGAAGACGCGACGGAGGCGGCCATTGGCTGCAGGCGGGCGCAGTGTTCAAACGGGGCGGCCGAGGCGCCGGCCCTGCATCCCGGTGAGGACCACATCCCTTCCCTTCTCCGCTCAGAACGGCGGCGCGGGCCAGCCCCTCGGTGCCAGCAGTCCCCGGCGGGAGAGGCGGCGGGCTCCCCTCTCTCCCCACTTTCCTCCCACTGCCTGCGCTGGT